>SCDY01000316.1:0-41798 GCA_004143825.1 Drosophila micromelanica
TGTACTGAGGGCACGCGCACCGAGGAAAGTGAGTGCTACGTGCATTTGTATATATATGTGTGTGTGTATGTGTGAATTTGTGTATGCATGTGTAAACGAGCTGAAATGTTTATTCAACCAGATCGCAGGGTTCAGGGTATCTCCTAGTCGGGCGGCCCCGACTAGAGCCTTCTCACTTGTTTTACATTTCAAAATATAGATTTTTGTTATTTGGGCGTGGCTGATATTTGTCTTCTCATCAGAAAACAGATTTAGAGACTCGGACTCAAAAATAGTGGGAATATACATTTTCGTGGTTGACCAGCTTTCAAGCTATATGTATAAATTCTATCTGTATTCAAAAAAAATGTTCTCTTAGAGGACATCATGTCGGATTCATCCATTTAGATTAAAAACGATTTTCCACGCCCCCAGTCGACATAGCCAAAAAATCTTAACACTTTATCTGACGCGGGTATAAATAAATTTATATTCCCAGATTCTAGCCTCTAGTTTCAATTGCGGAAAAACAAATTACATTCATACGGACAGACGGATACAAAAACTTCAACATGGTAAATGAGAATATAATCTGATTTCAGTTGAAAAGTCTATTAACATACAGTAGTAGGGTGGCAGCCAGGTCTTGGGATCCAGATGGGCGCGCATATTGTAGAGCTTCATGATGATCGACGAGTTGGTTTCGCTGAGGAAACTCTGCGCCTTGGCGAGCATTTTATACTCTGGTATCTCCTCGAATTTGGGCGTCTCATTGAACGCATGCCACGACATGGGCAGCTTCTGTTCCAGATCGATAATGCCCACTTCCGGATCAAAGATGAACTTGGTCTTGGCCTCCCTGTACATGTCCGCCGTTTCCAAAGCGTTCAGTGCATAATTGCGGAACTTGTTGCGCAACAATCCGTACAGCTGATGGATGCGATACTCCAGCTGCAGTTCATCGGCTATCCACTCCAGTCTGGCGACAATTTCATTGTACTTTTGCACCACAATCTGAACCTGTTCGATCTTCTGCAGTTCCTTGATCTCCTGCCAGATTTCGGTGAGCACCTCGTTCAGTTCGGCACCAAACGGCACCAGCTTAAAATACTTCTCCTTGACAAAGTTCCAGGCCAGCGTCGAATATTTTTTAATATTTGTGATGGCATCGTTTGCCTGAATGTCTCGGTACAAACGCTCCGCATTGGCGGTGAAGCTGGACACCTGATTGAAATATGGCGTCTTGGCCAGTTCGTTGGTCTGTTTGTAGATAAAATCAAAGACCTCCTTGCTCAGATCCCACGCGGTGGTCTCGATGAAGCTGATGACCTTGAACATGTGTGGCTCGAAGCGTTTCAGCACATTGTTCCAATAGGTTTCGGCCAGGTTCCAGAATTTGTTCCACAGATTCTCAATGTATTTGATGAACTTGATGTGCAGATCCTTGACGAACTTATCGTACTTCTCAATGCCCTTCTCCATCAGCGTGGATATGTAGCTCAAGCTCTCGCCGTGAAAGAAACGACTGATCGCGTCCAGGACATTGTTGTAGGTCTTCTTAACGGTTTCTATCAGCCAAACGATGCTGTTGCGAAGCGCCTGGCCGGATTCGCCCATGGCTTGCCACAGTTCCGAGAAGATCTTTGGCAGGGACTCGATGTGATCTCTGATCGCCAGCTCGTCGAGAATGGTCAACGTAAAGTTGACCACGTTTTTGATATAGAAATCATTCGCCTCATACGATTGATTGACAAACAGACGCAACGCATCCAGATCATCCTCGAGCACGCTCAGCTGGCTGATGTCATCAATGAATTTACTGTTGTATTCCTTGGCCGTGCGCCAAATGACGCCCACCGATTCCACAGACTCCGTATACAAAGATTTGATCCAGAAATCAATGCCATCGGAGAAAGAATTATAAACGGAATTGCCCACGCCGTTGATCTTCTGGCGCAGCTCGTTCTTGATGTTGGGACGCCAGTGGAAGCGGCCGGTGATGAGACGCGAGTGGTTCATCTTCAGGTAGGAGCTCACATCAATGATGCGGATTTCCTCATAGTTGCGCCAGATGTCCAAATAGCCGCTGCGCGTATCGGGTATGTAGCCCACCATTTGCAGATTCTGACTGGAATCCTCCGTCAGATTGAAGTCCATTCGGGCATAACGCTCGGCGACATCCACATAGATGTAGCCGGTGTGATTGGTGTCGGGTGTATCCCATACGGTGGCATTCAGGCCGTAAATTGGATGCGCGACCGTAGGCAGCAACCACAGACGCACCGTGTGATAGGGCGAGCGACGCTCGTACTCCACCTCCCGTTTATTGAGATCCAACAGAGCCAGGAATTTGCCGTACATTGGCGAATAGTCGCGTTTATAGTGCGCCGTTGTCTCCGTTTTGTAGTACGAGGGTCGCGCCGCCAGAGTGCCATTCAGCTCAACATCCAGCTCAGAGGCCGGATGATAGCCGTATAGCTTGAAGGTGTAGTTCGTGTGACCCAGTTCGTGGTACAGGTCCCGCAGCTGGGCGCCCAGCGTAATCAGCTGTTCGGGACTGTCCGAATAGTCAACGGTCAGATGCGCCCGAAGCAGATCCCGCAAGCCACGATAGTACGTGGCCTTGCAGTTGATGTCCTTCTGGAGATACGGATGTGTCACCGTCCAACCAAATGTCTGATGATCCCGATCGCCCTTCTGCAACGGCTCCGAATTCCAATTGAAGCTGCTGCGAATACTTCTGGACTCGTCAAAATGCCCAGTTCCGGCCCATTTTAGGGCCAAATCGGCGTTAAAATGCTTGTCGGTGAGATAATACCAGCCGGAGGTGGACAGATTCCGTGTCGGATAGAAGAGCTCCAAGGCAAAGCGCTGCGATTCATTTCCATTCTAAAAAAAATAAGGTAAGTATAAGTAATTATAATCATTTATTTAGTTTGTTGTAAATATAAATAAAAACAACCTATAAAACCAAGAGCATAGTTAAAACAAAGAAAAAACACTGGAGTCGGGTCTAACCGACAGCGCAATACTCGTTCACAGAGTATTAAGTGGGCTCAGCCAAAAATTATGTGGTAAAATATTTAGAGTAGGTCAACAGAAATATGTTTTCAAAAAAGTTTTTAAAACTGATGTAGATATAGTTTAAAAAGAATTGCATTCAGACAGACCGATATCAAGATCCAATATACTCATTTCACTTTGTGAACGAGTATAAAAAATAATGATTATATTTAGTTTAAGAATTGTTTTGGACTTGATGGACTTACTGATAATACTGAAATTCTATAATTCAAAATTTTATATATTATTTTTGGCAAAACATTTCAAATCCAATTATTATTAAAAAAAAAAATATTAATTAAAGTATTTTCGGTCCCTGGAATAGAATAAACCTTTGTTTATATTTTTCATAAGTGTCAACTATATTGGGAATATTAAATACCCAAATTTATTATATGCCCAATAAATAATATTAATTAAACTAAGCATGAAAATCGTTAAGTACAAATTTCAGTTATTTTGAATTTTTATACATTTTGAAGAATTTTATACGCTTTTATTGTTATAAAATCTGTGATTAATTTCTTAATATTTATAAAGTCTTGTTCCTATTCTGAATGCGACAACCCGTTGCTAGTCCAGTAATTGTTTTACGGATAGAAGACGAAATAGAATTGAAAATATAAAAAAACATTGATTAGTTATATTTAGATAGAAAAAAAACTACAAACAAAAATTTGACTGATAATATAGGTATATAAATTAAAAAAAAAACTAATATTTTTGTAAGCTTGTTAATAAATTAAATGAAAAATATATTAAATAAATTGTGGGTTCTTGAATTGAACTTAAATTAAAATTTACAAATTGGATATTTATTTTAAAAAAAATTTTAATATTTAATAGGGTAATTTGGACTCTCAGCAAAAGAAAGTAACAAAAGGGTTAAGGTCAAGTTTATAAGAAGAATGAATAGGTTAAGCCACTTACTGTGCTATAGTTGCCACGCTCCAGGTTGTAGCCCACCCAGGCTGTCTTCGATAGCTCGATTTTGGTATGCTGCCTGACCACCTGTGGACTGACGTCCTCATACCGTGTGGTCAGGACCACAGCACGATTTGGATGTATGGCCACCACCTTGAACTCCTGAGCATTGGGAGTTTTCAGTGCATGCAGCTCGCCGGTGAGATTAAAGTTGTTTGTGTTGCGCAACTCGAACACTTCAATGTGTTTGATATCCTGAACTCCGTCCGGATTGCGCATATCCCGCGTATTCACATATTTTATACCCAATGGCTTCATATCGTTCTCCAGCGTAATGTCCGTTGTGTCCTTGTATATGGGATGCTTTTGCAGCTCCACGCGCTTATATTTGCCATCCAATATTTTTTGCTCGTTGTAGACAACCTTCACATTGCCGGAATCCAAGTTGGGACGCTCCTGGAGGCCATAGGACACATCCGCACGATGTCTGGTGGTCAATGGCACCTCGATTTCGATTTTGCCATTCAGATTGTGATTGTCGCTATCGCTGCCATAGTTGCTGTTTAGCTTAAAGAAGGCGCTGTCCTTGGGCCAATTACAGCGCACATAACGATAGCTGCGACCACTGTGCAAGAGATTAAAGTAAAATTTGATTAAGTTCAAAAATACTCAGTTATCATTTAATAAATTACAATAAGATTTACGCCTGTTGCTAAATTAATTTTTTTTTTTTAATTAATTTAAACTTAAATAACAACCTGGCTATAAAAATATTAAATGTAGCCAAAAAAAGAATATATATTATGAAGAAGAGTGTTCTTTAAACTCTATATTTTTCAGATTAGGATAAAATGCAGACTGTATAAAATCAATTTTTGCTTTTACTCTTTCTTACGTTTGTATGCCTTTACTAGCCGTCTTTTAACCTAACTCTGCTGATCGTATAATCATGCCTGGTATAAAATTAATAATAAAATAAAAGTAAAGTAATAATAAAATTAAAGTAATTAATTTGACGATCCAAATTAGTTTATAAATATATACAATAATTATTACAATTTAAATATTTCTATTGGGTAAGTTGAATTTACTGTTTTCAGTAATAAAAATAAAAATGCCCAGAAAATTTGCTGTCTAAACGATTTCTAAATTTAAATTCAATTTTATTAATTTCCCGCAAATGGGGAATTTAAAAATAAATTGAGTCTCAAATGGCATCCAACACAAATCTTTACAAATTAATTGTAAGTCGATAAGATAAAATATTAAATTTGCGATTAAATCCATCCTTTTAAAATAGGACTTTAAACCCGACAAAAATGTGGACCTAGGATCACAATTTGTATGCTGGATTTTCATAGAAAACAAGTTTAAAGCCAAGCTGAACAAGCTCTTTAGGTGTAATCTGTCTATATACATCTATCTGTAAACATATTCCGACATACCTCACGGTGGTAAACTCAAAGTCCGTTTTGAACCAGCTCACGTTCAGGAAGGGCGTACTGCTGTTGACCGTGCCGTGCATGTTGCTCAGGGAATTGAAGGACACGTCGACATCGGAAATGCGTCGACTTGCCGGGTAATCCAGGGCACAGACCACATTATAGAAGTCCGCATTTGGTTTGTCATAGTGTCCGCTCAGTCCGAAGGTGTGTTCGCCCTTAAACTTGGGCGTGGTCAGCTTCGCCTGAAACTCCCTGCGCAGTCCCTGCTTGCGCTGCATCGAAAAGTCGCCCTCAACTACCGAAATATCCTGACTGACGCCCCACTCGACATGAGCCAAACCCTTCAGATCATCGGTGGCATTGCGATAGGAGAGCCGTGTCAAGAGTTTTCGCTGCGCCTCCAGAGCCGCGTAGCTGCCCTCGATGAAGATATCGGGAGATGTCAGCTGTTTGCTGATTATATTGCCGCGATATTTGCCGCTCAACTGATGCGTGTCGCCCAAGGGCAGCGGCAGCTGGGTGAGCACATCGAAATCAAACTCATCCGTGGACTTGAAATGCAGAGTGCCGTTCACATCGAGATTCCACTTGGAGTCGACGCTTAGGCGGCCGCCAGTTTGCAGCTGGTGGAATGTCTTGCCGGGATTCAAGTATTTGGCGCTGGCGTGCACAATCCGCGGCTGGGCACTGGGTCGCTCCATGTAGCTCTCCAGCACCAGCTGCAGATTCTCGGCCAGTATCCAGGACCACATGCAGCTGCCGCGTCCAATATGCTTGCCAATCTGATACTCGCCGATGATCTTGCCGCCATCGGGTCGAACACCCACATCGGAGTGCAGATGGACCGCATCGATACCGAGCTGTTTCCATGGTGTCTGCAGATTCACATCGCCAACGAGTCGTCGCTCGACGGGCTTCAGATTGCCGTAGAAATTAATGCGTGCTATTTCCGGTTCGGTGCTCTCCACCAGCACCGAGAAGTCCATCGGTCCGCGGTTGCCACTGACGCTATATCCACCCGAAATCTGGCACATTTTGCCATCCTGAATGGCGCTGAATGAGAAGCGTATCTTCTCCGGTCCCGCCTCCTGTATATTGAGCTCGATGACGCCGTCGCGACCGCCCGACTTGGGCTGCACCCGCAACGTGACATCGATGGGCAGGCTGTCGGTCATCCGCACCACGCCCGTCACTCCATAGGTGGCCATGTTGCGGTACAAATTGCCCAGGACATCGTAGCGCTTGGGATCGTTTTGATTGCGGACAATTGTGCCATGCATCGAGATGTTTCTGTAGTTCTTCAGCGGCGTCCACACCTCAATGTTGAACACATCCTTCTTCTTATTGGCGCGTGTGCCGTACGCAATGCTTTGGCCATCACGGCTCAGGAAGCTGAGATCCACGTTCAGCTGGGGATTGGGTCCGCGCGTTGCCAGCACCGATGTGGAGGCCAGCTGCAGTGGCAGCATTGTTGTGTGCACTTTTCCATTCACGTTGACGTAGTAGGCGGGATGCCTGTGCCAGTCCGCTTCGATGTGCAGCTGGAAAGGATCGGGTAACGAAATTAAACATCGAATGCATCAAAAGGTAATTTCGGGTAATTACCTTATTAAGAGTGCCATTGTCGGTGACCTCAAAGCGTATGTCGATTATGTTATCCACAGCAGAAATGTCCTTCTTGAAGTACACATTGCAAGCGTAATAAGGTATCACGTTCGTCTCCAGCAATATGCCAACTGAGGTTTCCAGAAAATTGTCTTCATTCTAAGAAAAATTTAAAAATTATTAAAGAAATTTACATAAACATATGTCGTGCAGTGTTTTAAATGTTCGTTTTTTAATGTACGATTCTAATCCAATTTTGGCCAGATATTCCAGTTTTGGTAACTCAAGTATCTATTATTAAGTTAAATGTTAGGAAAATTATGAGATTGAACTCATGTTATGAGAATTAATTTTTTAAGTTGAGATTCAACTGTTTTCCTAAAATTTTTGTATTATTTTTTTTAAAACTATTTCTCTAAGAATCTTGATTAGACCTCACGTTCATTATATATACCATATACTATCTGTATATAAATAAACTAATCTACTTTAAATACATAATTGTAACTAAAATAAAATTTGTTTAATAACAATAAAAGTATTTATATATATAGACAAGCTTTTAAGCAGCCTAACAAAAAGAATCCGAGGCGCCATTTTCAGGCTAGGATTAGAATTTTTTTCTAAAGTGCAAGTATTTAATTTTTAACCAATATTTTCTATATCAGCTTTATGATATACTGATCTGACTTAGCCTAATCCGACTATGAATGTTTTTGTTTGCATTAAAATAAGGGATATTGCTATATTTATAGGAAAGGGTAAGTTTTGACCTACCTCCACGGCGGCAGCCAGGGACAGATGTGTATGAGTTGTCGTTGAGCTGATGTTGCCCTTGTAGGCGTTGTCATCCAGCTCGACTTTGCCACTGATGTTGATTTCGGGCAGTTGATCGTACGGCGTAATAAGCTTCAGTTCGACGTTGTAAGCCTTGGGCCGAACATTGTCCACCACCTTGGTGTAGTTGAGCTCGAAGCCCATTTCCTGGAACTTGTCGGGGCCATTGTCGACCGTAAAGTGAACCCGCTGATAAAACGAATTGAAATACAAATCGATGTGGTACTCAAAGATGGACTTAAGATCCTTGGCAATGTCGAAGGGCGTGGAAACGGTGAGCACGTTCAGCACATTGATATAGTCCGGATAGTAGAGGCGATCTCTGAACTCGAGACGACCCTGTGGCAATTCTACGCTGCCCAAAACGAAAAACAAATCGACATTCTCCTGTATATCCAGATCACCAACAATGGTGGGCCACACCAGGGTGTCCACCTCGAAATCGACAAGATAGGAGAGATAATCCTGCTCATCGTCATCCAGTTCTTCAAATCTGGGCGGCTGGAAGTCATCATCGAAATGCAAATCCAGTAGCATTTTTTGCCCGCTCAACTGTGTGACCAGCTTCGGCTTGGGATGTCCGTGGATCTTGACGCCCAGCTTATAGTGTGAGAGTTTGCCGTGCAGCTTGAAGATGAACGTGTCCCGCTTGAGCAGTTGCACAATGAAGCCGTTCTCCTGGAAACCGGCCAGTGGTGTGAACACCAGATATGAGTACTCAAAGTCGGTTAGATTCTCCATGTGCCAGACGCCAGTGAAGCCCAGCGTGGCATTGTTCCAAATGCCGCGCATATCCACACGCTCCGTATTCACCTTGGCCAGAATGGCGGCTTGCTGGAAGCTCTCAATGGGCGTGGCCACGCTCAACTTGACATCAAAGTCGATTAGATTTTTTACGTCCGCCAGCGCCTCAATGCCCAAGGCAGCAGTTGGAGCACGCACCTCGGCAACGGCATGACGCCTCTTCTCGTTCAAGCCAAACCGGCCGTGAATGATGCGGAACTTTTCGAGCGGCGTTGTTATGTTTATCGTTAGCATATTATCGGTAAACTTGTTCACATACCCATCCATGGTCAGGGTAAATTCGCGCACCTCAAACTCCAGAGAGGCGGCCGCCTGCACTTGACACTGATTTTTTACCATATATCTGGCAACCAGGCCGCCCTTGCGATAGCCCTCGAAGGGACTGACCAGGGATACCTTGCCGGTGATATTCTGATAGTGCTGATTGCGCAGCACATCCCAAATGGACCGGATGCTGTACGTGTTTATCGTGTCGTTCTGTCCCTTGTAGCTTAGATATAGATCGCTGTCAAGTTTTTTAGGATTCTGCCAGTGCATTACCTTCACATTAATTGTGGGTATGTCCTTGATGGTGCTGTTGATGCCGAAGCGCACATCGAAGCTAACCAGCTGATCGCGGATATCGTAATCGCTCTTATAGCCCAGCTGCAGTTTCTGATCCTGTGCCCAGGACAGCGTTGAGTTGATCAATATCAGGTTGTTCATATTGTAGACACCCGCCCTCAGCGTGTTCGTTCGCCAGCCCTCAAATGGAGTGCTCAGCTCCGCACTGATCCAGTTGTGCAATGTCTTGCCGGGCATAATGCCCGCATTGTAGTTGAACTCAATCACATCGGTGATGCTCCAGGAGGCATGCGCCTTGCCAAAGTACTTGGGACCACCCGTATAGGCGCTGAAACCGCAGTTAATGGTGCGCTCCGGATAGGTGACCATCACGTTGCCATCGTAGTGCTTATTGCCCGGATTGTTATACTCGACAAGCAGGCCCAATCGCTGAGCCGGATCACGATTGGCATCCCATTTCAGTTCCAACGAGAGTTCCTTGCGCTTCTCAATGTTCAGCATGCCCAATTTGATGTGCACATCACGAACCCTAAAAAAACAAAAGAAATTGGAATTCAAAGCTTTTTAGGATTAGGATTTCTGGTCTCCACTCACTTGTCAATGTGAATCTCCAGCTGCAATAGCTTGGGCTGTTCCGATAGCAGTTTCGAATTGATCCAATAGTCCTTTTCCTTAACCTTCAAACGCACCTCGGCATTGGCATTGCTATTGTGGGCACTGGATGCGTATTGCACGGTCAGTCCGTACGGATCTTTGCCGTACTTGGCCTGCAGATCGTAGAAGATCAGCAGCTGATTGCGCCTGTAGACAATGTTCAGCGAGGTAGTCTGGAACGAGGGACTCTCCGCGATCATTTTCAGATGATGCAGAGCCTGCAGACGCGAACTGCGATCTTTGTAGTTGCCCTTGAGTGCGATCGAGTGACCCGTAAACCACGATCCGTTGATAAACACCTGAAGAAATTAACTGTAGTTTACCGCTGCTTACGACTCAACCTTACCTACCATATAATCCTTAGTTTCCTTTTCGTTGATTTTCAGCCTAGCCGTGCAGGAATTAAACTCGGGCACAGACACATTCATATAGGCATCAATCGCAAAGAGACTTCGTCGTGGCAGGTGCACGGAAAATAGACCCGTTATCTCCTTTTCGGGCGCGTACTTTAGGCCCACAATAACATTTTGCTCGGTGCCGTTTTTGAAGCGCTCCTCGTGCCTGTGCAATGCAAAGCTATATTATAAGATCGCTTAGAATATTGATTCACCTACTTGACCAATATGCGATAGTCGATTTTCGATCGGGGCACCTTTAGCTCCAGGCTGGCACGCGTATGCGAACCCTCCGCATTGGCATCCTCGGAACTGGAGCGCGCAAAGATAACCCGAACCGTGCTGGTGTAATTGGGATTTACATAATCGTTGGCATTGTTATAGGTCACGACGCCCTCGGTGTGTCCTTGCAGGCTGAGCCATGTCAGATTCGAGGCAAAGTTCAATTTGGGGTAGGCCGTGGTGCGCAGCTTCACATTGCCAGTGTAGTCCGTCTTCGACTTATCGCCATTGTTGAACAGACGACCGGCAAAATTAATGGTCTCGATTTTGGAAGCCTGGAACTGTGAAAATAAATAACAAATAAAATTAAACTCTATAGAATGATGGAATGATCCCACAGTGAGATAAGCTCGAAAAGTAAATTCAAGCAAAAAAATACGCATATTCTGATTGGTTAATGGGTTGGAAGTCTAATTGGGATTTTATTCAACTATTTCTTCATGTAAGGCAAGTTTCCATGCGAGTAAGATAGTTAACATATTCCAATCCTACTTTGCTTAAAGTTTTTCCAACATATAGGTAAGTATTAATAAAGCGTAAGATTGCTCTTAGTATGAGGTCGGACTGGGGATACCCTGCACCCAGTTAGCCCGAAAGCTAAATTCTTAAATAACTTCGAAATTAGGCATACAATCTAAATAAAATTCTCAGAATATGTAAAAAAACCGATAAGTATCGATTAGAAAAAAATTGGCGGATTATCGACTTTTTCAAATAAACTTAAAAAGTTCTGCTTTCTAATTCTAATTCAGATAGAAGAACGAATAGACGGATCGACAGTGCTAATGATACTGATAAATATAGAGCTTATGAAATCGGAGATTCTTCCTTCTGCCTTCTTCTTCTAGCTTATAGCTTAGTTGCCTTCCTTAAATGTAATGCTATATTTTGGATGAACTTACCCTGTAATTTACAGTCATATTGGTTGAGGTAGTCACTTCGTTCTGAACAATGTTGCCGCTGACCAAAGCCTGCAGCTTCTTCGTCTCAAAGGAGAGTTCGACGTCGTGCTGTCGGATGCCGTTCTTCTGGTTAATTTTAATGGATCCAACAACCCCGGTTATGTTGACGCCATTGATGGCCAAGAGCATGCGTGGCTTGTAAATCCAGGCGGTAAAGTCTTGATAGCGTCGCAGCTCCATGCCCAGATCCAGGGACCGATTGCCATTATTGTTCAGATAGACCTCGAGTCGCCTGTTGTCAGGATTGCCATCATAGCTGCAGCCAGCAGATCCGCGACTTTGGCCAGTGACAAAGGCCACGGTCGCATTGAAGGCATTGGGCACACTGGTCAAATTGGCAACCAGACTGCGCGGAACCTTTGAGCCCGGCGTGGTGAACACCAGCGTAAAGTTGTTGTACTCCTCCTCCTGATCCCAGTTGTAGTCGAATGCATATTTCTTGGCCGTCAGATCGGACTTCTTGAGAATCACGCTGAAGTTGAGCGGACCGGACAACAGCAAACTGGGATAAACGGCTGTCGCATTGCTCAGATCGGGCACACTGTAATGGGAGCACATCTGCAGTCCGATGGCGGTGTCCAGCACGGACCACGTGCAGGTGGAATTGGAGCTGCGCTTGGCAATGCCCGCCTGGGGCAGCTCCTCGTCGCGCTTAACCACCAGCAGCTCGGAGCGTGCACTGAAGATTTCGTTCTTGTCCTGGGGCAGATTGAACGAGAAGGAGACGAGATTGCGACCGCGCATCTTCAGGTTGGCCTCCACCTCCGAGTTGGAGTACAAATTGCTCTTGACCTTGATGCCCGACTGGCCCCAGTACAAGTCCGTCTGCATTGTGGTGATCACATCCACGGACACCGACGGCTTAAAACGGCCCTGCACATCGAAATGCCAATCGACATCCAATGTATCCAGATTGCCCGAGATGCTCAAGTCCACGGATGAAGCGCCAAATGCGTGTATGGCCAATGGCATTCCCACGGCCAGCGGCACGCTGTACGCGGCGTCCAGAAATACGCGGGACTTGGTGTAGGTGAAGGGTTTGCCGGAGAGCAGCTTCTGTGCCTGATAGAACGGATTGAACTCCTTGGCCATCAGCATCACCTCCGCCATGGACTCGATGTTGTAGTAGCGCAAATCGTTGCCAAAGACGCGCAGCCCGAACTGCGCCCGCGGATTGTTGTAATCGTACTTCAGCTTGTAGCCCAGCTGATCAACATTGCGATCAATTTCCTGTTTGCGCTTTGTCGCCGTTGCGTCCGCGTTGCGTTTGAGACGCGCCGGTTCCGAGTCCTCTTCGAATTTGTAGTCGGAATCTTCGCTCGATTCGACGGTGTCATCGTCCTCTTCGGTTTGGCGCTTGAGCCGCAAGCTGTCCAAGCTGAGCAGATTCTCCAAGGTGTCGTCCTCCTCGGCGCTTTCACTGCCCAGCCAGCGATTGAGGAAGGAGAGCTTCTTGCGCAGCAACTCACCATTGAGGGGACCCTTGGGACCAAAGGCATTGGCCACCAGCTCCTCGAATCCTTCGGTGCGTGCGCTAAACTCAAAGAAGTTCACCGATTGGCCAAACAGATCAGCGGTAAAATTAACGCTGGCAATGCGAGGCAAATAGGAATCAGTGCCAAATATTAGATTTGCATCGGTTGTGGTGCCTAAAAAAATAATGGAACGATACAAACAGGATTAGCTAATATTTGGATATTTAATCATTTTGATGACAAACGAAAAATTTACGTAGAGAGTTTTAAAAGAACCTACATTCAAATTGGAATTCTCGCCAATCGGAAAGACGTACTTATCTTATTCCGAAAAATCATCGATATTTGATATCGGAGTTAAAATTACACAATTCACAATTTTTTGTAACACCACTAATATAGGTAAATACAAATATCGCACATACAAATATTGGCCACATTGCATTGGCTATCGATACAACTTGGTATTCATTAGTTAAATTCTTTGAAAATAAAATGTAATCAAAGCAGTTTAAAAAATCAGAAGATTTTGTGATGTATTTTATTAAATATCGATGCAGCCCACATACATCGCATTGAATATCATATTGCTTTTTTACTTTAGTATCGATATAATATCAATACGCATCCCTAATCTACACATCGATAGTTAGACTTTTTTAACATCACTAGAAAGAAGTTTTCAAACGGTTTAAAAAAGAAATCGGTTGCTAAGGGACATATAATCATGGTTTTCCTAATCTAATATATGATATAACCCGGAAGATATACCATTGAAATATCAATGTCATAAATCTGGTAAACCTAACAATAATAAGAATCACTTACCAAAATTGTACTCATCGAAGAACAAGCTGTGCTCGTAGTTTCTCGAAAACTTGCGTATGTCCATTTTGAACTTCTCGGAGAGTTCGTCGTTCAGCAGCAATCCTTGAGCCTCGATGCGCACCGGCGAATTGGACTTGGCCAAGTTGGTGAGATGCGACCAGACAAATGAGCCAACCTGGTTGATCTGCTCATGCTCCAGTATGGACTTGATTGTTCCAATGGATATATAGTCCGGACAGCGCATCGTCTGCAAGTAGCTGTAAATGCGCAGCTCCGAATTGAATTTGTAGTCGGCGTAGTTATCCAGGAAATAGCTGCGGTACTTGAGGCAATTGACGCGCCTAAAGGCGAGTATGCTCTGCAAGCGGATGTCCACTGGCACCGCGTTATCCTTGATGATCAACTGCAGCTGCTGAGCAAAGCTGTTGGACAGGACACCAATGTTGCCCAGGCCCTTGAGCAGAATAATTAAACGTTCGCGCTGCTTGCGATCACCGCGGCTCCTTTTGAACTGGCTGAGGAACTCGGTCTCCAGCAGATTAACAATTTGGACAACCCTCAGATCCTCCTCGCAATTGTCGTGATGCTTGCAGTAGCTGTGCACCACAGCCGTGGCACCCAACGTGTACTCCGGCTCCAGTTTTTTTCTCGCATAGTCGAGTATGGTGTAAAAGGTTTCCAGGGTCTCCTCGTCGGGCCGTGTGATAAACGACAGCGAGGTCATCCAGCTGTGCGCCATCTCCTTGGACAGTTTATCGTTGACAATCAGATCGCGCATCACTTGATACGAGGCGGTGCTGCCGATGTAGGGCAGCGATTCCAGCACGTGATTCCTGCAATGGGTTAAGCGATTAACAACGCCTCATCGCGTGATCTTCAACGGGATCGAGTACTCACTTGCCCTGGGCACAAATGCTCGCCGAACGCTGCAGCAGCACTGTTAGCGTCTTGTAGTCCAGACTCTTCGATGTTTGCAGAAAGTTGGTGAACACATCGATGAACTCGCGCTGTATGTTGGGAAAGCCAACGGCGCACATTTCCACCAGGAGCTCGCGGGCTGCCTTGATCTCATCATGGCTGGGCTTCACAGGCGGCGTGTGATCAAATACGAGCGCTGAACGCCGCTCAACCAACTCAATATCTAAGTTTAAAAAGGTAAGGTAGAGTAAATGTCAGATAAACATATTTATAAAGTATATATATTTCTTACTTGTCTCCAGAAACTCGTTAACGCTGTACGATTCTTCACCCTCCAGCTTCAGTGTGCTGCGTGAGGTGGTCAAAGCCCCGGTGCTGCCATTCGAGAAGGGCACCAGCAGGTGACTCTCCAGGCAGCTGATCTCGCGGTACACGTTGTTGTCAATGGTCAACTAAAATTAGCAGGGAGTTTATTATCATAGTAATTTTATATATGTATATTTAAAATATGTTATTTGACATTCTTGATAAGTGATAAATGAGGGAAAAGCCATTTTAAACATCCCCAAGTAATGTTTATAAAATAATTTGTATCTCATAAGCATTAACAGAGAGTTTTTCATCATAATAATTTTGAAAAAAGTTCAATGATATTATTTAGACAGTCTTCATATTACTGAAAACAAAATATAAATTAAACCCCAAGTAATAAATTATAGAAAATAAATTTTTGACATCCCCAAGCATGCAAAAGATTATAAGAAAACAAGTAAGAATGCTCTAGTCGGGACCTCCTGATTAGGAGATACCCTTAACGCAGAATTTAACACATACATACAAACTCTCGGCACTTAATAAGTATTAAGGCGGTTAAAAATTAAAAAAATTGAATTGGCAATCACCAACGAGTGTTCCCATATAAGGATAGGTCTCAACTTTTCCCAGTCGTAACTTTGCCAAAACTCAACCGTTTTTGATGAGAGGGGTCTTTTTGTTCATGGTTCTGTGTCTAGATGAATTCTACATTTCAGTTTAAAAATAAAATTTTTGGTCCAAATTCATGTCAAAAATGTTCGTATATATACCCTAGTGTTCATATATAGGGATAAATATCAACTTTCCGCAGTCGTAACTTTGCCAAAACTCAACCGATTTTGATGAGGATGGTCTTTTTGTTCATGGTTCGTTGTCTAGATGAATTCTACATTTCAGTTTAAAAATAATTTTGTTCTGTATAAAAAATGTTTCCATCATTTCACTGATGATCTCTAAAGATCACGCACACCAGAAATTAAAAAAATAAATCTATATATTTCCAAAATGACGTATTACATTTTGTTACAAATATTTCACTGTGACTTTTCTTCTTGATTTTTGACTTACATTGCAGTAGCTTTCCGAGTTTAGGATGGGCCAAATGGTTTTGTCGTCCCGGAAAGTGTACGGGGTAGTTTGCAGCACCGATTGCGTGGCATAACGTCGTCGGCACGTGGCAATATTCTTGGTCTTGCGTATGGTCACAAAGACGCTGTCGGTGGACGCCAGCGAATACTGCACCTGACAGTCGCCAGATACGTCCGTCTCGGTGGTATTAAAGTCCACATCGAATCGCATCATCGTGTTTTGGAAGGCCGACAGGATGCCCTTCTTGAAGTTGAGCACCCAGGGCACCTCCAGCTCAGTGGGACACACCTCGCTGATGAGACCATCGTGAAAGGCAAAGCGCAGCAGATTCTTGGTTAGGTCAGTGGCCAAATCGCTGCTCTTGGGATGCAGTTTCTCAAAGTCGGACGATGGTTGCTCATCGGACCCTGATTCGGCACTATTGAGGTTGTCATAGTAGTCGTAGGCGTCTTTAGCGGGCTTCTCCTCAGCGGAAGCGCTGCCATTGTCGACCTCCTGCAGCGTATCATAGAGCTTGACCTCGTTGATGCGCAGGTAGCCCTCACAGGCCTTCGGAAAGAATATCTCCAGATTGGCCTTTAAATACAGATCTGAGGTGTTATCGCCAGATCCGGCGAACTCTGTGCGCAGCGCAACCGTATAATCATATTTATATAGATTTTCGCCATAACTGAACTTCGGATTTGTCGTCTCGCATTGG
Organism: Drosophila micromelanica; assembly: GCA_004143825.1. Lineage (NCBI taxonomy): Eukaryota > Metazoa > Arthropoda > Insecta > Diptera > Drosophilidae > Drosophila > Drosophila micromelanica. Next base: position 16,840 of record SCDY01000316.1, read on the forward strand.
GGACGTCCGCAGATTCGCGGATCCTTGAGTGGATCTGTCGGTAAACGGGGAAATTTTTTATAATAGAAGTTGGTACTTTTTTTTAAAGTTAGTTAGATACTTAAAATGATGAAAAATTTTTAAAATTAACAACATTTTTAAAATGAATTGACAATTATTTTAATTATTAAAATGCATAAATACTTAATACTTTTATATATATAATATTATTCAATTTAGCACACAAATCTAATTCATAGCTTTAAATAGGAATTAGATTAAAATCAAGTTTCTTTGCACCAAATTTTCATTTTTTTAATCTATGACATAAATTACATTTTACTCGAAATATATTTATAAAGTATTAATTTAAATTTAAACGTAATTAATATTATTTGCAGATTAATTTAGTTTATACTATTTATTAGAAATAAAATAAATAAAAATTAAATAACATATATTAATTAACCTATTATATAAGTGATATTGTAAACTCTTTTACATTTGATTGAAATTGAAATAAACTTGTAATAACTAATTTCATTATTTAATTAGAATATTTTGCTTGGAATTTCATTTTTCACTTACTTTCTCTCGCCGCCCGACTCTGCGCTACAATCAGCAACAAAAGCAGCCACAAAGCTGTCAAATTATTTATTGCGCCCATGGTGGGCGTGGTTTGTTTGTGTCCCAACGTATACTTAACTTATATATGAAAACAGTTTAGCACAACTCAAACATAGAACAGCTGGGTGTCAATAGCATAAAGCTGAAAAAAAACAAAGATTGAAATCAATTAACATAAATACAAGTTTACATAATTTTTTGTGCGATTATTGATGGAAACCATTTGCATGCCCTTTTCCAATCCAAATTGTAACTTGATTTACAATGCAAATTGCATTAATGCATAATAAAGTTGCGGTTTTTGCTTTGGCTTATGTCTGTATTTCCTATACTAATTGAATTTTCATCCGAACTTCATTGGGCCAATTATTTTCAGTCAGCTTTATCTTCGTATTCTTTATCTCGCTCGAATTTTTTAAAAAGTCTTCAAACTTTGCTTTCCAATGTATGAATTATCTTATTTGAATAAATGTTAAATTATTTGTATGCAATAAATAAAATTTATTTAAAATTAGAATTCACTAAAATAAAAATTCAGTCAATATTGAAGTCAAACCCCAACCGAACCATTTTCTTTTCTTTATTTTCCAAGAGAAGAAAATTTAAAATTTCACATAATAAATACAATATTTTCCTTTGTAGTTAAAAATAATATGACGAATTAAAACGGTTCACGAACTGAACCGAACTGGAAAATTGTTTCTGGGTCTGCAGCCCTGTAAAGAAGTCGTATTAGTTCAAAAGAACAAAAGAATAGCAGAACTTTCCCTCGGAACCAATAAGCTACTATTAACGAGTATATAGATTCTGTACCTGATAAAAAACGTTAAAAGCGTTTCCCGGGCTGATGAAACCATCCGTTACATTTATTAATATTTAAAAAAAAATGAGCATTCGAATTTTTTGAAAAAAATGCGCACTGGCTGCGGTTTGAAGCCCAACATATGCGTGTGGGCGTGGCGTAAGCATTCGCCCATTATTTTGACGCCTTTTGCGTATTTCCCTTTGGACCAAGCAAAGCCAAAGCAAATCACTTGAATTTCCACTTGACTCAACACACAAAACAAAACATGACGAAACGAAACGAAAGGAACACTCCTGCAAGCAAGGAAACCCGGTACCAATATGAAAATCAGTCGAGGACCCACGCAAACGCAGCAACAGCAGCCCTTCATCATTAATTCCAGCAATAAAGTGGGTACAAATCTAGGTTAGGGGGAAGGGAACGTTACGACATTACGATTGATGCCAACTGTTGTTTGCATTTGCATTTGATTTTAGAGCAGGGAAAAAAAAATGTTGCTAACGGTTGTTTTTGCTCCTTTTCGCCCCCGCTCCCTGCACTCTTTGTTTTGCTCTTTGCACTTTGAGATGCATATAAATCGCAGCTATAGTTGTGGTTCTGGTTCTTCTCCCGGTCCCGGCTGCTGTTGGGTATTTGCTGACAATGATTGTCGGGCTGCAACAAACAGCAAAAGCACTTAACACTTTTTTTTTTAAGCGCGCGCCTCGGGTGCATGTGACCCGCATACATATGCATATACCATCATTCAAATGTACAGATCTATATATGTATATATGTGTGTGTGTGTATCAATTCTTCATGACTCTGCTCTCAAAATGTTTATGTGTGTAGCTGTCACAGATTAAATTGCATTGGGTTAGTGCTTAGTCGAAGGGCAAATAATGATTACAAATCGTTCTGTAGACGGATTTGTTGCCAAATTACGTTTGAATCAGGAAATTTGAATTTGTTGTAAGATGCGAACATTTTATGCATTTCTTTTATACACTGAATTCAGTGCATTTTGCTTGCCTGCTCAGTAAACTGATCAGCATACTAAATGCGCAAGTGTTGCAAAATGCACTTATTGGCGCATATCTTTAATCGAGTGGACAACTCTGCAAACAAATTTCACATTTAATAGTTGCCAAAGGAAAAACGTGTATAGGTTTAAATATTTTAATTTCAGTGAACATATTAATATAAACTATAAAATCAATACGTGAATAAAGACAAAGCCCGCCCGCACATGTAACAAGTAATTTAATTCACTCAGCATGCGTTACATTGGTGTGACACGAAAATTGTGTGTAGTTTCAAGTTTGCTGTTGCAGAAACATTCCGACTGTAACTATAACTCTATTGTCGATGCCTATTTCATTATCTGTTTGTCTGTTGGCGACCCCAACATAGGTTATCCGCCGACGCCGCCGCCGCCGCCTGCCCCAGCGCAAAGCTGATAAGCGGATTTTCTGCCACACGCGTCACATTCACATTTAGAGTTACATCTAGTGCAAAATTCATACGATATACATACATACATATATGATGAGCAGTGTCTGTGATATGAAAGTGCAGTGCATAAATCTAATTTGCGAAGGGTTTCGCTGGTTGCCCCAACAATAATCATGTAAGACCGCTCAGCTTAATGCACAAGAAGTACATCAAGCGTGGTACGCTGCGCACTGATTCGACAAGCAAAACTAAATTGATCCAGACAAAAAGAAAAAGGTGAGTGAACCACGCGCAGGCTCACACTGCCCTAAACATGTAAGTTCATATGTATATATTTCATTATCTTGATCGAAATTTAATCACTTACATATATTTCATAATTTTTCATATATTATAATGTATAAAATAATATATAAAATGTGATCAGTATCAATAACAATGTAAGCTAGTCTTTTAGTTTTAATGCTATCGTCTTCAAATTTTTCCCATGTCCATAAACAAGTTTTTGTTTCTGACTTGTATGATAATGTATTAGGTAATATGTAATATTTTTAAAAACAAATCCTGGTGATTTGGGTGATTTTGATGATTTTGCGATGATCTTGGTGTTCTAATAAAATCTAAAAATTGATATCAATTAATTTCTAAAAGATAATAAAAAAAACAAATACAATTGAGCACATTGATAAAATCAACGAAAAAGAATTTAATTTTTTCCTTAAAACTTCAGCATACCCAATTAGTGCTCAATTCATTCTTGTTGGGAAATAAGCTTGACATAGTCTAAGCTGCGTATGGTAAGATTTGTGGTTGCGTACGGAGTACCCGACCCGGCAAACCACAATTTGTCAATAATCCACTCAAAAAAGACTGGGGGAAGCATACATTAGAACAGAAAACGTGCACATAAATCGCTTGTCATCCGAAATGCCAAACGAACTTTGACCATCTTAATGCAACCTGTACAAACAAAATGTCGGTTGCTTGGCTAAAGCCAAAAGCCCAAGACCCATTTGTTTTCATAATTCTCGTACCCACTCCGTTCCAACTACTTACACACACACACACATATACACTTACACACCTGCTGTGGGCATTATTCCCGGTATGGCAAACATTTTCTTTTTTTTTTGTACAAAATGCAATTTTTGAGTGAAGGTGAAGTTGAGTTAAGAGCTGGGAGGCGAAGGCGAAGTAAGTTCACATGGGGTGGAACTTTAGCAGATTGTTAGCGAGTGTAAAAACATGAAAAAGTTATCAGACAACGAATTTTTAATACGCTCACAAATTTATTTTCATGAATTCATGCTCAACTCAATTTGAGAATATTTAATTTATTTTTGTAGAATACAACACAATAAAAAAATAAAATATGCATGAATAAAAACTATAAAATTTCCTGTTATTTTCCTTCCCGAAGGGCGATTTTATCAACTGAAAATTGTATCTCGATTATTTTCGATTTTATACATAACCAGTAAAATAAGTCTAATAGTCAAATGGTGCTACAATATCTTGAAAAATAGAAAATCGATAAACATTTGTTTGTATAATTCATAAATATAATGCAGTAAGCAATTGAGATTGTTTTCCTTCTGAAAAAGTGCCCAAATTCCAATTCAAATTCAAGCCAATTAAAGTTGATTTTTATTGTAAATAGATAAGTGTTCTTTCTTATAATGTTATTTGTTAAAAATATTCTTAAGTATTTTTTTCACCCTCGAAAGAGTATGAAAAATGTATAAATTTCAAACAAGCAAAAATTCTGAACTAAATGCAATTACGTTTGCTGCAACAATTTTCAGCGTGGAAAGGCATTGAAGCAGACACAACAGTAAAGGGTTAGGGTTTTATGAATGGGAACCAGGGGCAGGGGCAGGGGCAGGGTGCGTGGAGCTCACATATGCAAGTCGTCGTGAACTGCGACTGCACGCAAATCTAATAAAAAACTGGGCGAAGAAAGTTGCATATGCAAACAGCATCAGCTTTGAAGAGTTTCTCCTCACAATCAAATTTGAAGTTTCACCCTTGCCATGGCAACAGTGACTGCCACCGAGTGTGTCCAAGTCCATCTTAACGCTTATTGAAAGTTCGAGTGAAGCGTAACAACAACAACAACAGCAGCAACAATAACAACAACAATTTGGTATGACAACGGTAGCACGAATTTATTTCACAGTGTTGCAAAGCTGTTTGTGCGTTTTACCCTACCAACCCTCTTTTAAGGCACTTTGTTGGCTACATCAAGTTTAAACAACAGTGCCCAACTAGCAGATACCTTGTTAATTATGTTCGTATAAATTCAGACAGGGCTGTGCACATTATGGAAACTTGATTTATAAAAATACTTAAGTGCTTATATTTCGATTGGTATAACACATATGTCAAAGGTAGGCATACAACAAGGCAGGGCAATAAATCTTAAAGTGAAATTTCAGAAAATAAAATAAATTGGCTAGTTTTCTGATAAATCATCCACTTTTTGGGAAAATCTACATATCAAATCGCTTGAGTTTTTTATAATGCATTCTTTGTTTCATAATCGAAATTAAAAAATTTTGTTATATATAAACAAAATTTTTGAATACAGTACTTACTAGAAGAAGCTTTTTAAAAAAAGCGCTTAAAGAATATATTTCTTCGTTTAATACTGCGTCTCATATTAAAGATGTTTTGACGTTTGCAGTATTTCGAAAACCCTTCTCTGAAAGAAGATTCTCTCGTATATAGAGATGAATGTTGACCAATTTGATATACTATTCTGGAATGGGTACAGGGTATAAGAATCGAAAAAAAATCAACAAAATTGCTAACAATATGCGTCCGCAGTAGCCTCTATTATTTCTTCAGCTAAATTTTCCTTGCTACCTGCCTCCGTGCGGACGCTTCACTCGTTTCGTAGTCGGCTTGTTATTGTTGGTGCTCCTCGATTGTTTTTTTTTGTTTGTTGGTTCAACCGGGAGGCAGGGAGGGTATCCCGACTAGTTGGCTGTTGGCTGGCTGGCCGTAATGGCTTCCAAATGGGCGCCATGTTTGGCCACGTCTCCCGTCCAGCGCCTGTCTGCATGTATGCAGTGCAATTTTTTTCATGTTCGATAAAGACAAAGGGCTCGATGGTGTAAATTGAGAGCGTGTGCGGGTGTGTGAGTAGAAGTGGGCGTAAAAGTGGGAGTTGCACTCGTACTAGCTGCAGGTGCACTGTTTCCACGGATGCCGTTGTTGCCCGACGAGAAATTGCAAAATTGAAAATTATGTGTATCACTTGAAAAATGGCTAATAAACGAGATTAAAATTGCCAGTAGCGTGATTTTCAGATTTAGCTCCAGCTGCAGTTGCCAGTAAATGCATTCAATGCGAAATTGGAAGCGAATGCGTTTGAGTTATAGACCAATTGACAATAAGCGCTCGAGAATAGTACAGAAACTTATTGAATTACAGATTAGAGAAATAAGTGCCATATGTAATCTGAGAATATGTTTCACGTTCTTTTAAACACTTATTGAAAACCAATTTTGTGTACAAGAATAATTTAATAAAATTCAGTATACTCTAAATACTAGCTTATCATCTATGAAGTTAGATAAAAATTATGAAAATGTTTGATATTTAATCAAAACTTTTGATTAAGAAAAAATTATACTCTCAACAAAGTTGTACACGATTAAGGGACTAGTCTATATACAACATTTTCACTTAACTTGTTGAAACTTATAAGAAAAAATCTATACCTATCAAAAATAAAAACCATAAAGTATAGAAAACCCATTAAGCTTTTATTTAATGCATGAGCTGAAATTGGCTGTCAGATTGAAAGTTAAAACTGGCAACATTTTCTGCTCATAAATCTTTACCCGACAACGTTGCAAAGTTGGTCGGTTAGGCAGCAACACGTGCATATATCAATTAGAGGACATATAAAAATCGGAAAACTTGTTCGAGCTAAAACATAAGCCTTAAGCTGTTACTGGCAGAAATCAAAATCAAATCTACAAAATTGGGTCATAATTCTTTTAATTACAACGCCATAAAAATTAAGTGAACCAAAAGTGTGGCGACGACGAAAAAGCAAAAAATAAATAAATAAAGTGAAATAAAAGTGAGCAGAATAAAAAGAAAATGGAAATACACGAACTAAAAAAACTTAGTAGCCTAACGAGTGTGGCCAGGACAACAGGAACACAAGGCGAAAAGGCAGGCGGTCTGGCCAACGATTTAAGCCACATAAAGCCAGCAAACAGCTAGACAAACTAGCAAAGCCCGCAGAGAGTTAGCCAAACTGTTGGCGAGGAAAGCACAAAAAGTGCACACTTAATGCTTGGAAAACACCTTCGCCCAGACGCTGGAGTCCGTGCCAGTTGCATGTCTCCAATGGGAACAGTAGCTGGATATTTTTACCATTCAAATAAATTTACATAATTTTTTTCATCTTCTTCTTCGGCTCCGTGTGCGCCACCTGATCGTTGTGCAAATTTGCACAAGGGTGCCGGCAACGAAATCTAAGTGAGCATTGCGAAATTATGCAAATGTTTGCCCGAGTCTGATTCTCACTCAGTACAACAGTGCGTATGCGTATTGATTTGAACACCAAAAGGCAAAGGGAAGTGGCAAGCAAGCCCCTTGCCACAACCATAGCCAACTATGCGAAACTTTTGTACGCAGACATGCGGAATCATCCTCTCAAGTAATAATTAGACTGTATGTGAATGTGTAAATTGGAGCACATACTTTCTGAGCCTACGTATTCAATGTTATAATTGGTTTGTTGTGCCTGCCTACGAACTCTAAGCACCAATACAAATATCGCATTTACTTATATGGTAAGTGTGAAATTAACTCAATCATTAATGCTCTGTTTACCTGAATAAATCTGGATTGAGTGAAGCCAATTAAACGATTGTTTCTAATAAACTAATAGATTACTAATTATTGCTCATGTTTCTCGAGTTTTGGTTTTGCAATTACGGGGGCAGAATATGCGCCAACGGGTACAAAAATTGTCTTTAATAATCAATTAGGTGCAAACACTCAAAAAGTTGACTTTGGATTGGTTCGTTTTGCTGTATATTATAAATATATTTTATCGAATACTATATTATTTTATTGTAAGACTCTACATCAAATTAGTCGAAAAATTTTTTTAAACATTTTCGAAATAACTTTAAATAAAGACATTTGTGTTTTATTCAGTAGTGTTGTTTTTAAGCTATAAACAACTTGATTTGATAATACTTCAACATGAATTTAAAGAGAAAAACACTCAACATTTCTTTGGAACTGTTAAGTATATTTTGTTTTTCTATGTAGAGATGTATGTTCTTGGTAGATGTGCAGGACATCGAATAGTCGAGCACAGTTTGAAATCGTCTAAAAATAATATTCTTAAGCACTTTATTGTCCTTTTAACGTATGCTTAGTTTAAGCCGTTTCCTTAAATCAAACACGGCACAAAGCATTTGACATTAAACCCACAGCTCTGGCAAATTCACAGCTAAATCCATCACTCCATCTTCTGTAAGACCAAGGTGAGCATATTCTGTGTGTTTTCCGCAAAGGTGTTGCCTGCTTAGCTAAATGTGTCTTCATGTGTCTTTAACGCCCCGCCCACAGCCTTAGCTAAGCGCCTCTTCAGGCTAAAGTAGATTGATGCGTTGCGCAGAGAAGGTTGCCAAGTGCGGCAGCCGCAAATTATGTCAAATGTTGGCTACAAACAGGCGAAAAAAATAAAGAAAACGCTGTGAATGGTGGCTTGAGGGTTAAACGCAAAAGCTGTTGACCAACAAGTGGGAAATTTTCCGCAAAAATTAAATAGCTGTGGTGTTGGCTTTAATATAATATAAATGCATATGACATGAAACGAATAGCAAAAACAGGAAAATTTTGTAGGGGGCTTATCCTGGGGCGATGCTTTTACCTATTTCCACAACTGCATCTTTGACTGTCACATTACATTTGTCGCTTTAGCACACACACACATCACACACACACACCACCACACGGTGAAAACAACGTTGCTGGCTGCAATGCAATTTTCAGCGCAACAATCATACGCCGCGTGGTACCGAAAAAATGTACACTTGAAAAAACAAAAAACAAAAATAACAAAAGGAAAAGCCTGCTCCTTTTACTTGGGTTCTGTTGTTTTTTCGGCACTTGTGCACAAATTTTGGGAAGTTAAGCAAAGTGAACGCGTTGCAGTTAGTTAGCTTGCTGAACAAATCCTCCACACACACACACACTCACACTCACACACACATATGCTAATATACTATATCTTCTGAAGTTGACAGCAGCTTAAGAGGGTGCCAAGTATTTGGGTAATAACTATCTTATATTTAACACGTGCATATGTATAAAGTGTGCTGTTATCAGAAATCTGTTTAATAAGAAGAAAATTAATTTCATAAAGAATTCGAACTCAAATAGCTAAGACTGTTCTTGATTTTTCAATTTCTTAACTGTCAATAACAAGCATAAACCTAATTATATACAAATTTTAATAATAGCTTTATCATGATGAATTGTATTTTAATTGTGAATTTTGTATATTTCACGCACAAGTGCGCCTCAATCAGTATAACTTATACTATACTTCAGTTTAAATATAGAATAAGTCATACAAATGATGAATTTCTAGCTTATCTTCCGTAGACATTATCTTTAGCTCGCTTTTTATTTAAGGAAGGATGGACTATGTACCCGTTATTTTTAAATATTTAAATAATGTGAATGCAAAAAACTACCGGTTATAAACCCAAGCGGTTTTAAATATATATAGTTTTATTTTATAATATAACAATATTATATAAGTGCAAAAGTTTTCGTATTTACAAAAATTAAATACATTTTTAAACAAATAAAAACGTTTTGTTGATTAAGTAATATAGTACTTAAGAAAATACATTTTATTTAGTAATTTTTTTGTCTAAAAAAAACATTTATAATGAAAATGTGAAGTAATAAGTATATTAATATATGTACTTAATTAATTGCAAAATTCTTTTAAAGTAAAATTTTTAAGTAGGAACATTTTGCAACAAACGGTTGGGATTATTCTAAAATATTTAAATTATGAGTAAAAATAATGACAAATCATATTTTTAGCGGTCATTCCTAATGTATTACCCTTAGCATTATACACACAATTAAAAATGTCGTTGTTTGCAATAAAACATTTGGATTTTAAATGTTTTTAAATATAATAAAATAGTTAACAAAATGCGGATTAATATTTCTTTGACTTAGCTGCTATGATTATAGTCACTCGCTGATCTCATTTTTAGTTATTTTGTTTTAGATTTTCGTCAATGCGAATCAGAAACCACTTATCAGCTAAAACATTTACACGTTTTGCAAATAATTTTAATTAGAGGAGATAAAACACTATTTGCATTAAATTATTGCATTTTGAACTCGGCATAGCACAATTTGCTTAGTTTTGCAAAAATTTCGTTTTCCAGAGGCACATTTGAGAAATTGATGAAGTGCAAACGGATTTCAGCATCATATTTAATAGTTGCAGTGAAAATAATCTGAAATAGATTATTGAGCACTGAATAACTGCTCTCACACTAATCTCTCATTAACAGTTTCTTATCACACAGAGAAAGAGAGAGAGAAGACACACATATTTTTAAAACTTTTTAGAATTATTTTTTTCTGTTTTGTTGAACTTTTGAACTATGTTATCGGCTCGTGATTGATGCCAGCCCGAACACGTTGAATTTTTTAACAAAAATTCTCTCACATGTGGAGCAGTTTTTCTATTTTTTTAGGTTATTTTCTGGTAATTTCTGTGCAGTTGGAAAATGCAATTTTCGTTATGACCGTAAGTTTTTTTTTATTATTTTTCTTTTGTTTGGTCGCCTGCCAGAGATATAACTCGGAGCCAACTGCATTTAATGGCACATGTTGGAGCTAGTTGAACTCTCGTTAGGCAGTTTTTCCACACAGTTTTACACGATTTTTCACATTCGAATGCACATCGGACCGTGGCAAAAAAAAGCACAACGCATTAATGGCCCTTGAAAGCACTTCCGGTGCGTTGAGCAAACGATTGTTACGCCATTTTGAACGGTTGCCAGGGCTAACGGCTCTGGCCGTTAACAATGCGACGGCGCAACAGGATAAACCAGTGGCAGTAGCCAGCGCCCCAAACACAAGCAACAACTGAAAATTATCCTTACTTCCGGTTAACACGGCGAACCACTTTCCGTCAACCGATTTGCGACTCTTCCACGCTGAACGACGTCCGCTGTGCACGAAGCGGCAAACACGAATGAGCCGCAGCTTGTCCGCTGCTGATGCTGCTGCTGATGCTGTTCGCATCCAGAGTCCGCGTCTGTGTCGACTCGTGCCCGACTCTGCCCGACGACCACACACGCATACACTCTCACACAGATAGATAGCGTCGCCGTCGTCTGTTGCCTGTTTTCTGTTGTCTCTCCGTTTATATTTGCCCACCATCTTTTCGGTTTGTTTCAGCTTACGGAACTGAGCTGAACTGTAGCTTAGGACGCGTCGCATGAATGAAAATTGCCGCGCGTTTATCAAAGCCGACACAAACGCATGCGATGCGCCATTCTAATGGCTGTCAGCTTGTTTTATCATCGCCACTATCGCTGACATTCCCATATCTATGTACATATATCTGCCATATATCTGTGCCTATGCCCAGTGGCTGTCCATATATCAATGACTGCCAGCAGCAGCAGCAGCAGCAGCCGATTTTCTATTTTGATTTGATTTGATTTCAGTTTCGGTTTCGCTGCGGTTCTGCTTTTGCCAACTGTCGTCCGGTTTTTGCTTATCAGTTTTGGACTTTATGTTATTTATTTTGCTCTGTCTTGTCTTCCTCTGCCCCCGCTGAGCGCGTATTTATTTTGTAGTAAAATCAACAGTCACCCAGTCAAACTGACATCAATAATGATAGCAGCCTCCCCACACCAGCACCAGCTGCCACCCGGTTCGCTACGTTTGGTTGTGAATGCGGATTTTGGAATGTTTTTGACAGTTCCAAATATATTTTTTTTTTATACCTTTGCATAGAGCATTTTATGTTGTGGACACGGCATGTAGATTTATTGTCAAAAGTAATTCACAGTCTATTAATATTGTCTACTGATCATATTGTTAATTTCTTACCAGATTTGAAATGTTTAATTTATTTATATTTTACACTTGTTACGAAATAAAATAGAAATTTTGAATTTTAGTTAAATTTTTAATAAAGCTACCCTTAACCCATTACACATAAGTGTACCTTTTGAGGTACATATATTTTTATTCAATATCAACGGCCGCTCTATGACTTTTATACTATCTTTAGAATTGATTGTTTGCGATTGTGTTTTGGGTTTATATAATAATATACGTTTGTATTAATGTTTAAATAAGATTCGATTTGTGTCTTTAGTTTCATCGTATTCCAAGAGCGTAGTTCTGAGCTGAGTCTTTCTTTAGTTGATTGATCTCATTTTTTCCAATGTTTCCTCATCTTATTGAGATCTACGTCGTTATTAGATGATTTCCACATACTTATAATATACAATCAGTTGAGATTTAAGCTGATAATGAGGCGCTTTATTATGAGATGCAAGACACGTTTTTATTAGGGTATCTTTTAGTCAACTATTTTCAAGTTTTAAAATACACAACAGTAAAAACATCATCAGCATAACAAAGAAACACTGAAAAGAAACAGTGAAAAATTATCAACTTATTTTGATTATGTTATAAGAAAATCTGTAAGCCAAATTCGACCACGTGCTGGCTGAAATAAAATTAAATCATAAATGATGTACAAAATTTATATATATATTTATTGTATATTTCTGTTTTGATAGCGTTTTTATTTGTATTCGATGGTTAATAAAACAAAAACAAATTGATGTGAAAAGCAAAGTATAGCAAAAATATTTTGGCAGATGGAGCAAATAACACGTTGTCCCACGACCTGATATACAGCTGTTGCATTTGGTTGTTGTTCCTGTCGTTGTTGACGGTGTTCTTTGTGCCAGCTGTTGTAGGTCTTTTTTTTTATTTGGTCCATTTATTTTCATTCCCTTTCCTTTTCAAAATAGATTGCACAGCATTTTTATTTTTAACGTACATAAAATGTATTCGCCACTCTTGATATGAAGCAAAGTGGTTAATTAAAACTGTATCTTTACCGAAGGATACTACGTACTAAAATTAAATATATCAAAATATTATTATTAAAATAAATTAAATTGTTATCTTTAATTTATCAAATGCCGCCAATTACATAAGAAGTAATTTTAAAAATGTTTAAGCCATATTGTTCAGCCTTTGGCGACTTGTAAAATTGTAAACTATATTTGTTTATTTTATATATTTTTATTTTTTCTGCCCAACAATATTTTGGTTATTTAAACTTTAATAGCTCAAGAAAACAGTTTGTTTTTTCATTTATATTTGAGATTTATTTGACATGCAAATAAGTTGTGGTAAAAAGTTGGTAAAATTATCAAATGAGTTCGTAGGTCAGGTGTGGCTAAGAATCCTCAACCTCTCGAGCGTCAACTTGGCAACTGTTTGTCTGGAGCACCCTAGTGCGCTGAGCTTGTGAGTCAATAAAATAAATGCTCAAGTATTTGCCGCTGCGTCTGTTGCACATTTTATGCATATAAGTGGTAAATAGTTGGCAAAGAAATCTTTTTGCTGCTGCTCGTGCTCTGTGTTCCCTGGGCATCTTGGAAAGTTCTAAAATACATCGCTTGGCTTGATTTTGAGCAAAAAGTTAAACTCGAGTGTGATGAGTTTAGTTGCGGGGAACGACATTTCCCTCAAGTGATTGTAAAGTTTAGTCAAGAGTTTTCATAGTTTATGGTATACTTACGTACTAAGGGGTGTCTGAAAAATTACACTGCCTTTAAATTGATAGCACTATGGGTATTTTTTGGGTTTAAAGTTAAAGTTTATTTTACTAAAGTAAACAGTTTATAAATTATGTTGATACTATTCAGACTATTAACATATCCGTTAAACTGTTAATTTGAAAAAAATATTTAAGTGGACATAAACTTAAGTTGAATTAATGAAATTGCCCATGGCAAATTCTTCCATTTCCAGTAAAAGTAATAATAATCTACCTAATGCTAAACTTTAAAAATTATGCACATTTCGGCATATTCTCTTAAAAAAGGATATATTAAAAAATATGGTTATTTCAAACATGTTATACCCCTTAAAGAATTAATATAATTATTAGAGCAACGAGCTGAGTGGATTCCTAAGAAAGCTTGCTTGCTTTTCTTAAAACCTAAAGGCACCATATTTGCATTTTCCATAATTTATGGCTGAGAGAAGAAGATGCACATCGCTGCGGTTAATGCGTATGTTTTTGTATGCATATAGCTTTGTGTCTATTTGTTTATAAAATGTGTACACGTGGTTGGGTACAGGATATTTCCTAGTCACGCATACAGTTGTTTTTCATATTAATTAAAAAAATTAATCTAGCGAAACAAAAACAAGGCAAAACATCTTTGCCAATAATAGCAATTGAAACAGGCAAAAACAAATTTTTAATGCCTGTCGTAAAATGGAAAATCAAAATTATATCACTAATCAGTCTTAAAACTTTGATTGCCCGATTTGCATTTGTGGACATTTTGCGGACATAGCCAAACAATTTTACCAAATTAGTCTGTGAAAGCCTTTGTGAACATACTTTAAAGACAAAATTGGACAAATATTTTTTCTTATCCAAAAGTGTCTTAATAAAGCTTATAAAGTTGGCAAAGACACTTTATTGGCTTATCATTGGCCACTGAAAACTTTGTCATGTCTATTAAAATGTTGTTCTCCAAGGAAACCATGAGTTGACCGAGTAGAAAATTGGCTTCAACAAATTGCCAACTACTCATAATTTTTTGTTATTTTTTTTTTTTTTTTTTTGTACAAATTTTTAATTTGTTGCGAGCACAGCGCAGCAACCAAAAACCAACAAGACAATAATTAAAACTGCGCTACAACAACAACAGCAGTTGGAAAAGAGAACAACTATTTATATGGCCAACGCCGTCGTTGTCGTCTGCTTTCATAATAAAACACGCAGCGGCAACCGCCACTGACAAAAATTGCAAACAATTTAAGCAACTGTGGAAAAAAGCGTACAGCGAAAATATATAAAAATAAAGCCACTAAATAAATAACACCAGAATAAACGCAAGGGGTAAAAAAAATGTTAAGCGCTACAAAAATACAACAACAACAAAAAAGGAGAGGGAAATAAATAAGCAAAACTATGAGGAATTGCAGCACTTGTAATGAAAGAAGTTTTAAGCGCAGTTGCGAGCAGAGTCCTGGGTGCATGCCGAATAATAGAGAATGGCGAAAAAATAATAAACTCGTAAATAGTATGACATGGACTAGAAGGACTACGAGATAGCTTGCGCGACGTGGAAAAATTACGCCAACAGCTTTGCCAGCCAAGAGGATGAGAAACGGATCAAAGACGACTGATGAAAGATTTACGAAAGCCCAAGCAATAAAAGCAAAATACAAAATATAAAATGCAACCGAAACATGTAACAGTCGTTAAGTCGCAGTTATCAACTGAGGGATACCCATTACTCTTAAACACGCAGTTGTAAAAACTTATATATATACCTATACATATGAAAAAATATATATATATGCTTGATCACAACAACATATAGTAACACAAAAATCTTATAATATTAACAATTTTGAAAACTTATTAGGATGAAATATTTTATTATTACTACCTTATGGCTTAAGAGTTCTTGAAATGATGGTAATTATTTATAAGAAAATAAATGCGTATAAATATTTAAAATACAATACAGACAGTTTTTGCCAGATATTGCCTCTTTTTCTTTGAAATTTATCGGGTATATAGGGTATGGTAAAGCAAGCCAAAAATTGTTGCGGAATAGCAGGGACAAAGCTGAGGGCTGTGAAATGAAAAATTAATATGGCTGCCGCTTGGGAGTGCTGCCAACTCGCTTTATGCACGGCCCACTGGAAACTCTAATCAACGCGTAACACTGCAAATTGTTGCATCAAAGTCGCTGACATTGTTTTAATTTGCAGAAATCTCTGTCTGCCGTTTTCTAGCATCAGATGTCAAACTTTTTGGAACAACTACTTTGCGTTGGCGCCTCTCTTCTAAGTGATGGAAAACGGGGGAACTGGAACGGCTGTTGCTTTTTATTAAGAATGTGAAGCGGCAGTTGCCGAGCAGTTGACTCGCAAAAACTTTTCTCGGTTCTGTCTTTTTTGCGGCTGAGTTCCTTGTTGCAGTTTTTGACAATTGCAAAGTTTTCCATCGTACGTGTTGCTTTTGGCCTAAAAACTTTTTTAATGAACGCTGCGAAAAGAGCTTTGCTGCACGAGTAGTATTTGTTTTGAAATTCTGTTAATTTTTGATTCAATTAAATGTCGCAAAAATTTAATTTACAAAAACTTATGATGTCCAATAACTAAATAAAAAATATATTAGTATTTATTTGTTCTAACTTCTACTTAAAAGAATTACAATGCATTTTTAATGTTTGTCAGAATAAACAGATTCATTTCTGATAAACAATTATAAGTATAAATGGCGTAATTAAATTTTAAAAATTTAAAAACGTTCTTACCCTTCTCATTTTGCTGTGTATAAAAACATCTTAATTAATGGACTTCTTGAATTTGGAAAACTATACAATTGATAGCCAACAACTTTGTTCATAAATAAAGAAAGACAATTCGAGACGTGAAACTTTGAAAACAGGTTTTTCAAATGCAGTTCGCATATCTTATGCGTCGACTTTTGCAACTACAGCGAGCAAATTAAATAAGTTGCACTTGGCAATTCCATTTCCTATATAGAAATTGCAGGCGCAGAATAAAATCGCTGCAGATATCAATATATGCACAACTTGCAAACGGGCGGAAATGAAATAAAACACAGACCTCTCCACGGTTGTCTCTTGACTAGAGTTGAGCGCAAGTCATGTGTTCCTTCGTGACACGAATCTCTACACGACGTGCTTGTGCTGAGCAACACAAGTTATGTGAGAGTCTGATTTATTTATATATAAAGCTGTTCTATTTTCTTATTTATTTCCTTTAAAGCAATCACCAAATAAGATTAATTCGACAGCTCTAGTTTTTTAGAATTCCAAACTTTTAATCGATCGTGATTGTCAGTAATATAAACAGCACTAAAAATTTTTTGTATTAAAAATTATGTCAAAAAGACAAAAATTAGACATGTAAAGCTCTCGGTAGCTATGGCTTCCAAATTTCAAACTCCTATAATTATATCAAAAGTGAACCGATTTTCACTTTATATGTCCCAGAGATTAATTCTAAAGAAAACATTTAAAGAATTTATATTTAATTTATTTCTAACTATTCTACATGTTTAAATTGCTATATACGAGTATTGTACTGACGGTTACTACCGACTTCAATGTTCCTAGTTTAAAATTTAAAATATGTTGTTTTTACCGCCATATTTTACATTTATTTATGTTTTATATACTTTATATATTTTACATTTGTTACATTTACAAAATATGTAAGAATTATTGATATTTAAATTTGGCTATAAGATAACAAATCCTAATGAGTTCGTAAAAATAATTTAAAATAAATTAAATTAAAATAACGACAAAATAGATTAATTCTAAAAAAATACAAATACTATCTTACTATCGTCTTGGGTTTATGACGCGAATTCGAAACGCGTGCATCTCTAACCCTCTGTATTCAGAGCTATTTTTCCTGCCGGCTATTTGGACTGCGAAATGTACAAGGACGAAGATGTTGCACAGGCCGAAGATGGCGCCGGTAAAGTTTGTTAAACAGCCGCCGGTAAAATTATTGAGGAAACGTTCATGCAGTTATGGCAAAAGAACAACCCAAACCGGAGGTAGCAGTTGTTGGTTCAGTTCATGACCCAACTCAAAAGGACGATGGTTGAAAGTGCCAAGGTAGCAAATGACATAGAAAGAGAAAAACAACAATCTAAAATTCTTGTGTTCAATGGATTTTTAAGCACACTCCCTGGCACAATATGTTGTGTGGGGCCATTCGTAAGGGGGTGGGGGGGTGGGGTTAGTCAATTGTTATTAGCAACCTGCGCCAAATCAGAAACAATTGTGAAACGCAACAACTGGGGACAGTTCTTGAAGCACTTGCTCCAGACGTGCTCCATAAATACAAACTATCTCGGCAGCAGCACCAACATTTCATTGCCTCATATCGAGTGCGTGCCTGCAGCAAGACATAAGAGCAATGTCTTTGGATTGCTATTGGTCATGTGACCCTCGCACATCGCCCGCCACCCCCTTTGAGGGCTGGACATTGGTCACTTATGGCAACGACAGCTGAGTGAATGGCTTATCGTACACTTGACGAACAAATCTAAATATATTTCTTTGTTTAACATCAATCAAGATAATTAGTTAGAAAAATATACTTTTATTTAAATTGACAGTTGAAAATTTGGTGTAAAAAATACCTTTATTAAAGATAAAAAAAAACCTTTATTAAAGGTAAAAAATACCTTTATTAAAGGTAAAAAATACTTGATTTTTTTTCTGAGTGTGTGAGGGGAAAATTAAAAGGCAGAAATAGTTGAGGAGGATTTGGGGGAATGGGTTCGCTGACATTGCGATGCCCTTTACGTACTGTGAGTTGCACTGAAAGAGAGATAAATAGGCATTTCCATAGGGGAGCACAACAATTTGAGTGCTGTCTTCTGGTTTTGGATTCCACCAGAGACTTTACTTCTACTTCACTTCAAAGTTTGCTTATGAAAATTGTGAAAAAATACTCTTGTATGACATTTTTCAAAAAAAATTTTTTTTGGTAAACATTTTAATATTCATTGAAAATTATTTGGGAATATACAAACTTATTTTAATAGAGAAAAAATAATAGTAAAAAAAACAAAGTTATAAAGTTATAATAATTAGTTTGATTATTTTTATATAGATAAAAATATACGTAACAGTTAGCGTAAAATTATTTATAAAATATGCTTTTAAACTATATATATATTTTTTTAAATTTTCGAAAAATTTTTTTTATCTTAATTAACTTTGCTAACCCAGCTTATAGCATTGCCAAACAAGAGCTTTTCAATTTGGCAAACTTACGCGAAATAGGTGCACCTAATCCCAGACTAATTAATACAAATTCCCGATGGTATCATCAGTTGTGCACAGGCCCCGTCTCTAAAGTACAGCCAATAGCCTAAACATGCCGGGGCTGCAATCTCTCTAAGTACATGCTCATATATTTGGATATGTGTGTACAAGTGTGTGTTTGTGTGTGTGCTCCTATTACACACATTACGTATACGCCATGTTATCGCCAACGGCACAGACAAACTCATGCTGCGTATAAGCGCAAATGAAATAGAAGCGATGGCAACAACATACACATACACATACACACACTCACACACACATACACAGACACACACACACTCACATAAACGGATATGATACAATGCTTAAATATTATTCCTTTTTATTAATTTTCCCTTTTTCAGGCTGCAATGGGCATGCGGCGCAATGTTACCAAACATCGTGTGTACAATCAGCTTAACAATTTGTCTTTCATTGTTTGGGGCTGGCTGGCAGTGGAAGCACGCATAAATGAATATGGGGAAAGTCCGTGGAACTAGCATCTGCGTATTCCAAATACTGTAGTAATGCGAAATAATCATATTAGGCATGAGAATGTTTCAGTCGTGAGTCGCCTAGGAAACACCCTGTGTACGTGTACACTAAAGCCTTTTATGCTTGTTAAAAAGCGAAAAGCTGCAGAATAATAAGTGGACTTTGCACAGGCAAACAAGAACGAATTGAATAGGTATACCTTATGTGCGTAATTCGTGTTGAACACAATTTGTATACTTTGAACCCAATTCTTTAAGACCGCTAATTATCGCTAATAAGATGATTTGAAGTAAACTCTTGGTATGCAATGGTCAGCATCATTGGTTAAGTCAATTTAAACATGTCCGTCCGTCTGTTTAATTATGTTATAGTTAAGAAGTTAAAGCTGCAGATTGATTTTAATTGATTAAATAAGAAATGATTTAAAAGGAATTAAAAAAAATGTCAGCTTGTTTAATTTATATATGCTTGCAAACTAAGAAGTAAATTAATTCAAACCTAATTAGTTTTGTTGTTTTTCTTTTGTTGAGTTGTTAAAAGTAAAAACTGCGTTTTTTCTATTACTCAGAATACAACTGTTAAAATCATTAAACGAAAACCAAATAAATCAATCAATAAGTCAAAATATTTGACACGTGTGCATATAAACAAAAATATTATTTAATTATTTTTGTCAAATATTTGTATAAACGAGGGCATTGTTTATATTTTGCACAAATTCGTATTTAAATGACATTTCGTTTTTGCGCTGAAGCGGAGAATATCGTATTTGATTTTAGGAAAGTGATTATTTGCTGCGATTTATGGTCCAGACAATTGAAACGGAAATTAAAATTGGATATTTGTGTGCACTGAAAAAGTGCAAGCGAAAAAAGCTGATTATTGCATATTCCGAATGACGAGCTTTTAACAATCTGCGGTTGGTCTTCTCATTAATGCATAATCGACTGTTTAAATATGTATGTTAAACCGCATTAAGCGCACATTGTTGGCCCGTAATGCAATAAATGCGCATAATAAACGTGTTGCATATGCAATGAATGTCATTTAAAATAAGAACGTAAATTAACTGCGCAGCGGATGTGGGCAAACTGATGGATTCGAGGTCGAGCAACGGAATAATGTATATATTAATCGCTCAATGATATTATCTCGATTTCGGTTACATTAAAAATAAATGTGCGAATAAACAATGCATTTTTGAATATTTTGAATATCGATATTTGTTGATTGCTTTTTGTACCTGTACCAATAAAAAGCATTTAAAGCTTCAGATTTAAAAATATCTATCAACACTTTATGTGTCCATTGAAATTTAAAACAACACTGTTTAAAGCTCTGCAAAGTTTTTGATAGCTTTAATGACAGAAATATTTTGTAATAATCTTATTTTTATTTAATAATTGATCTTAAAAATAAGGAAGTGGTCACTTATTTATTTAAAAAAAAACTATTTATTTCCACCAATGTGGTATTTGGTATTTGTCATTTAGTAAATCAAAATTTAATAAATAATATAAACTACACCAAATACAGGGCGTTTACTTTTTGCGAAATTGCACTCCTCCTTGTCTAAGCTTATTATTATTATATGGAATGCTATTTTTTCCTTGTACTTGGCTTCCAAATGATTTTGTGCATTGTTAATAATCTAAAAAGTAAATGGTATTAAATTTAAAAATCCATAAACATTTAACAAGATATCTTTTTTATTAAATTAGGTGACACATTTCGACAAGAGTTTTATAAAGCAACTGTGACAAACTAAATTTGTATCTATTATATATATAAACCTTGTAACTTTTTTTTTATTTTACATCACATCCTGTTTTCATATTAACAGCCATAAAATATGCCACATAAATTACACCTCAACGTTGCTTGCTAATTATCAAATTTATAGGCGCTATATAAATATTTTTTTGTCAAAACGCATTCATCAATTGCGACGTAGCCGCAATTCAAATTGCCAATAACACGTATTGCTCCACTTTATTTTAATTAAACTGTTTGCCTCGTTTTAAGCACACTCAACGAAAAACCAATAATTTGTCATTGCCATATTTCAATGGCCATTCCCAGTCCAGTCACCAGCACAGTTGTCCAATCGATGCCAGCAATGAAATTGGCATCGCATTGCCAGCCTGGCATCGATGCTAATACCATTACCAATGCAAATGCATTCGGTGCCAAGCGAAGCGAGAACGAAGTTCAAGCACAGAGAGCTCCATGTAATTTTATTTTAATTTTCAAATAAAATTTTCGCACATTACTCAAAAGCACCATTGTCCCGCTCGCACACAAAAATTCAATAAAAAAAAAAGAATGCACTGCCACAGACGAACAAAGTGCCGGACAAGATTAAAACAACAACTGTGAGGTCTCAGTTCAATAAATAACAAGAAAGATAAAGAAAACCCCGAAACCACGAAGCTTTTAATATCCTTACAGATGCATATTTACATGACTTGTTATGAGGCCTGATGTGGCTTTCGATTTCCGTTTAAGCAATATTCTATAGCACGCTTTGCATGTAAGAAATGTTTAATTATTTTGATTAATTGATTTTTTATTAAATTAATTTCTTTTATCGTGTTGAACAAAGTTCTAAAATATATTTTCTATACTTTTTATCTCAAAATAATCGGAAAGAAGGAGATATCTGTTTTTTTTTTAAATCTAATAAATTAATGGAAATTGACAAATTAAAACTGGTTTTTGTATCAATATATTGTATCAATAAATTTCAATAAAATAAATACAAACCTTTCTTTTTGATGAATTTTATACATCTTAAGAAACATTTTGTGAGTGTATCCAAAGAGTCTGGCTCTTTATATAATTTTTCTCAGCTGTGCAGTCAGCATGGCCTGCAGTTATAATTAAAATACAAGCGAAGCGTCGCGTGTTGCATGAGTTGTCTGCATTCCAGTTGTTTGTTGTCCAGCAATAATTTTATTTCCTTTTCATCATCGCATGAAATGCTCTTTTATTTTCATGCCTTGCTTGATCATGTGGTTATTAAAATACATATATGAAAATATATATACTCAATATGAGGTTGTAAATCAGAGACGGAAATCAAGTGGCAAACAAAAGTTCGCCTCGCACTTGCATTGATAATGTTTGCCGTTAAGTAGACTACATTTTATTACAAATTTCTTATCAATTGTTGACTGCAATTGTGGTATTGATATTTCCCAAACTCCTTTTTCGCCTGTTCGAAATTGCGGTGCTCGTCGAACGTTGTTCGTGGTTTGCTTTAATTTGCTCGCCAAGTTTTGTTGGCTCGCGGCAAATGAGTACTGGCCAAGTTTGTAACTGACATTTAAATCATTCAGTAATTACTTTAATGCATTTTAAGTGCGCTTCGTGTTTTCTCTATTTATTTGAAGCGCTTCGTGTTTTCTCTTTTTATTTGAAGCTTTATTGCTTTTCATTATCTAAGCCAAAGACATTGTGATTTAAACTACATCCATCAGTAAATTTAAAGTGTAAACTATATAATAAAATTATTTAATCCAGACTTTAAATTATATTTACAATTCTTTTGTAACAACTTCCCTTGTTAGAAATCTGTCCGACCTCAAGATACTTTGTGGCCATCACCGAGTTGCAGTAAAATACATACACACATCTTATATACACATGTAAAAATAAAAAAAAATTACGTACGTTGCCGTCGGGTGTAACTGACTGGCAATTCTCTGTTTACAGTTGGTTAGAATCGAGGTCTACTTGATTTTAAAATTTTTTTTAGTATAAAATTCGTTTATAATTGTGAGTAATAATAATGTTCACTTAAGTTCAATTCTAGAAAGTAAAGCGAGATAGGTAGTCAATAAAAATAAATAACAATTATCTGTTCCCATTTAAAATTTGATTTTAAAATTTTGTCTTTGTATTCAGTCCATTTAGCACACATTATTACTTTACAGCTGTACAAATTAATAATTAAATCCAGGTTTATTTGGGTTTTAAAAATTGCAGTAAACGGTCACAAATATAAACAAAAATATTTTAAAGCTTATGGGATAATCACACCTTACCCGAAAAAGGATTACTGTTTTAGTGCTTTCTATCAATTAAAAGAATACATATGAACTCGTTGGTCTCATTATTTCAGCCAAAAACTTTTCATGAAAAACAATACTTAATATTGCCTGGGGCATTGGCGTAAAAGAGAAAACAATGAATCGGTTTGTTAGCCAAAAATGTTTTGTTACCTGATACGCGTTTGTTTCGCTTAACACAAAAATGAACACATAAATAGCGTTAGTTAAAGTTATTACCATGAATGATGAATACATTTTCATATATTAACATATTTTTATGATTACTGTTTATTTGAGTTGCTTAAAAAACTGATTAATTGACAAAAATACTTTAAAAATATTTTAATATTAATGAAATACATTTTTAAAAAATGGATATATTAATTTTCAATAATTAATTAAATAATTGATAATTGATCCATACATTTAATACAACTGTCATCTTTAAAAATATTTATTAGCTTTAAACTTAGTTTTGGTTAAAAAAAACGTTTGAACAAACAACATTAAGCAAATTAATTTATACATTATTTTCGTAAAGTATAATGTATAGTGTGTCTGCTAGTCGATCAGGCTCAATAAGTTTTAGTTGTTGTCGTCGTTGGCCACCATAATCTCAATGGTGTTGTAAAATGTAATCATTGTGGCATGTAATTAGTTTTTGTGTGTGGCACCGCCCAGAAGCGTGTGCTAGTGCAATATTTTCGGTAGTGTGTAAATATATAAATAAAATTTGCTACTGCATTAACGTGTCTAACAGCCACAAACACACACACACTCTATGCAAATGAAGCCTTAAATGGGCACATATACGCAGTTACAAACTACTCGTCTTCTGATGAGTTATGTATAACATTTTGAGGGGTAACCCAAAAGTGTTTGATTTTCTATTGTCTTGAATGCCAGGAATAAATCAAATTTTGAGGGTTACAGCCATTTTGTTTCAATTTAACTTAATAACAAAAAAATAAAATATGAAATTGACGTTTACGATTTTACTTTTCTTTGCAATTTCTACTCAAAAATCTTTTTTCCAAATATATAAAAAAAATTCGTAGTTGATCAATGAAATTTGTTCTTAATTCTTTTGTGACTGACCTCGTATAATCGCTCTGGTAGCTTGGGATCTGTGGACGAAGGCCGTCATGATTAACGGACTGTGTGTTCAATCCGCGTACCACATGTCGTATTAGTACTAATACTGTACACGCTATTTGTTGTTGTTGGTTACATTGCAACAATCAGTAATCAATTTTCAATTTGAGTTGTACGTTTGTCGGTGTATGCATTGATTGACGGGTTTACACACACACACACACACACACACACACACACACACACACACACACACACACACACACACACACACACACACACACACACACACACACA
>SCDY01000316.1:41828-116582 GCA_004143825.1 Drosophila micromelanica
ACACACACACACACACACACACACACACACACACACACACACACACACACACACACACACACACACACACACACACACACGCACACACACACACACACAAGTATTGTGAAATTAACTTGTTAAAATAGTCCTGAGTGCGCCTGTGGGTCTAAACCGCCCGAGTGGTTGGGCGTGGTTGTTGATAAACGACATCAGATTTGCGATACGAACCGACCTCTGGCCGTTGTGGATGCTAGTGTTAAATAAATATTGCTATCGAGTTTTGTCGAAATAGATAGTCTAATGGCTCAATTTATTTTGTGATTAAATTTGAGTACAAGTAGTGACCAAGTTAAATATTTCTATACTCGTTTACGAAGTGAATCTTGTATATTGGGTTCAAAGATCAAAGTTCTTAAAGATCGGTAAAAAAAAATAAATCATTAAAAATAATATATACTATTTATAGAAATTTTATTGTTGTTTTTGATACGTTCACACAAAAATTTGAAAGTGCTTAAAGGTATAAATATATTTTGGCCAATCTAAGTCACACTCTAGCATATAAATCTCCCTAAAAAAGGTTTTTTTCTAAATATTTTTGAGTTTAATTAACCAAAAACTTCCTAAAAGTTATGAATTAAATCCATTCACTGTCAGACTACTATATCACATAGCTTTAACAAGTAAGTAATTAAAACATATTTCTGCACATCTGCAGTATCTTGTTTTTTGGTTCTGTCTCTCTCTGAATTTCCTTCTTATTTTATATCTATGCTCAGCTGTGTGCTGCTCTGTAAATGAGGAATGTATTAGGTTGTTTCCAACATTTATATTTATTTTTTCTTTGACTACATAACAGTTTAGATTAAGCTCTTCAGTTGGCCATTGCACAACAAGCAATTATAAATATAAATTAAAAACAGCTCGGAAGCACTTAGCGCGTATAATTCACTTGGTACTTGGGCACAGCTCAAAAAGGTCTTGATTAGCTTAAATCTGGCTCAATTGACCTGACTTCAATTGGCTCATTGACCAGTCGCTCCAACTGACATTCGCCGCTGCACTTTGCACTCTTTCGTCCTTATATCGAATCTAATGGATTTTGCATTTTCCCATTTCCTATGTCATGGTGTTGTGTTTTATACTCGTTTACCAAATGAAAAGAGTATATTGCGTTTGTACAATGTCCGTATAAATGCAATTTTCGCCCCTATTGAAAATAGAAACTTTAAAAATGAAATTTATACTTGAATACCCCCGTTATAAAGTGTTAAGATTATTTGGCTACGTTCGCTAGGATTTGATTTAATCTCAATTAAAAAAAAAGTCATCAATTTTTCAAAATAATACCGTTTTCAATTTTCAGACCGATTGCAATATTCGTACTTGTTTCATTTTATACCCTGAGCACATTGAAAATGGGTAACATTAAGAAGAAGAAGACGGCTTTTCCGATCCCGTAAAGTATCTATATTCTTGATCAACAAACTGAGTCGATTTATTAACTCAAAATCTAGAGATCGTTTGGAAACCTTCCTCCACTCGCCCCAAGTATAAAAACATAAAGAATTCAATTGAGTATGTTCGGGCTTGCTCGATCGCCGTTGTTGCAAATTCAATCATTTCAATTCAGATCTCATCTGCATTATGTTCGATCGAGTTGCGCACGCAGAAGAACATTTTCTGATCGCACACACACGAGAGCCTGAGCTTCATGTTCGCAATCGAGCAACTGACAAGATTGATTGCTTTGTTTACGAACCAATGAGTGATTCCTAGTTTCGAATATGAATCATTGTTTTGAACGGGACTATCAACTATCTTGAAGCACTTTTTTGTGTTTACCTTTTTTATTTTTTCTAAAACGTAAAAAAAATCAACTGAAGTTTCAAAACAAACAACATAGATAGAACAAGAGGGAAATGCAAATTTTGTGTTAACTCGATAGAAGCTCGAGTTCGATCATGCAGTTTGAGCGCAAATAGTATGTTCGATCATTGCTTGCTGGTAAACAGAAGTGCATGAAGAGATGGGATTGCTCAGAAGTAGTTCGGTTGTGATCGAACATTTAGTACCCGTTGCAGCACTCTGGCTCGCACCGTACAAGGTATTCAAGAATTTAGTTTAGTGAAAAATTGTAAGTATTTGTGATTTAATGTATATATTTATATGTATGACAGCAAGGAGGTATCTCGTAGTCGGGCACTCCTAACTGAAATATCCTTTTTTTTTTTTTTTGCTCGCTTTTGCTGCAGTTTATCAGTGAAGTGCACGCTATGGCAACGATGCTGGAGACGCTAAGTGGCATACGCGGCGTATGAGTTATCTGGCCATTTAGAGTCTCATCCCCATCCGTTCGTTGGAGCATCCGCTTGCCACAGCTTGCGGTTCGCATTTAAAGTTTAAGTGGCGCAAAATCAACGCGACCGAAAGAAACCCTGTGTGCAAACAGCGTTGCAGCTGCGAAGGACTTCATTTGCACCATCAATCGTTGCATCATCATCCCGTTGCCCGGCTGCGGCAGCGCTGCTCTCATTACGTTGATGGGCGTCGGCTGCCGTGATGGCTGCGTGTTTAATAAACCGTATGCCAGCAACCGGATGCATTGGCATTGCTTTCTCCAGACTGGGCCAAGGGTGGGGGTGGGGGGGATGTAACCTAGCGACGAGCCACTGGCTGAGTTTAATTAGCTTTAATGGGTAAATGCAAGGCTTTTCAGCTGTCGTGAGTGGCTGGGCATACCAAACTAACAGCTGTTAGGTGGTCTTGTAATTTTAGTTGGCCCAGTTGATGTGGTTGACCCATCGACATGACATGCAATTTCGATACTATGACAACCCATTGTTATCAGCTACCGTTGCATTACCGTTCAGTTGTCATAATGCCAGTTTCAGCAGCTAATTGCAACAGTTAGTCGAATTATGTTTCAGGCCCTATAATGCTGGATTGTTATATAAAGGTGCTTTTAGTTCACAAATATTTTGAAATATAAATATGAAATCCTTTTTCTGATAGATTAAATATGAATAATTTTTTCTGATCGATAGAAATGCTTTATTTTGTTAAAATTATAAATTTAAGTCTTGTTCATCAAATTTCTATAACTTAGCAGTTGCCATTTATTTAACAATTGTTAATTTAACCTGTTGAAACACCTAACTTTAATAATATCTAAGCTAAGTATTAGACAAGTTTTAGTCTATAACATTTTGTGCGATACAAAATTCTTTGTGAAATTATAATACCCTCTGCAAGACGACAGTTAGTTTTTGAACATAATGCTCATTCATATAGTTCCTCAAAAAGTAAAAAAATAGGCAATAAAATGCATAATAAAATTTTGTTCTATGTAATAATAACTTAAAATTTTAAAAAATTGTATTACTGGTTTAGTGATATTATTTCTGTAATTTTAAAAAATGTCAAATGTTACTGCCTCTTAAAATATTTTGTTTGCACAAAACCAATATGCCTCTCCTGTTCTTGTGAAGGAGTATAGCAAGCATGATCTAGGGGAATCTGCGTTCCTTTGAAAACAACACATACTTCGCAGCTGCAAATACACATGAAAATATACGATTAATTACAAATTTACTGTCTACAATATTAAAATTTATAAAAGGTTCAATTCAATGAAAACTAAGGATACCCATTGACAGAAAATAAAAAGAGTACATTAAAATTATGCAAATGTGCATAGTTGAAAATAAATAACATTTTGCTAAATTAATGCTCAGTGAGTGATATATATTTTGCGAGTGTATAGGGTATCCTACAGTCATGACTTCTCGACTAAAATATTCTTATATGTTATTAACATCAAAAAGGCCAAATCACCCATAGCATACGCCTCGCAAATATTTATATATTTATTTATATTTATAAGTGTATATTTATATATCAATATTTATTTTGATTATCTATTTGTACAATTGTGATCGTAGACACCTATAAAGCCGAAAAGCTTTCCACTTAGGGCCTCATTCCCTGTTTACTCTTCCAACAGCAAGGGACTGAATTTTGAAGTTATGAAACTGGCAACTGCCTTTTTAATTGGTAATAAAAAATAATTATTCTCTTAATACCAATTACCACAATACACAATCCACTTCCAGCATTCCTCCTCCTAGAATGCCTAACCGATCTCGGCAGCACCGTTTCAGCCCACTCATGTGCTTGTGGGTGCCCGACAACAACTCCAGCTTGTCCGACAACAACACGAACATGCTCGTGCTCTGAACGAACATCTCAGCCAACTCAACCCACGCAACCCACGCAACCAACGCAACCAACTCAACCAACTCAACCAACTCAGCCAACTCAACCAACTCAACCTACTCAACCAACTCAGCCAACTCAACCCACGCAACCCACGCAACCCACACAGCCAACTCAACCCACACAACCAACTCAATCAACCAACTCAACCTACTCAACCAACTCAGCCAACTCAACCCACGCAACCCACGCAACCCACACAGCCAACTCAACCCACACAACCAACTCAACCCACGCAACCCACGCAACCAACGCAACCAACTCAACCAACTCAGCCAACTCAACCAACTCAACCAACTCAACCAACGCAACCAACTCAGCCAACTCAACCCACGCAATCACCATGTTCACAACCGACTCAACAAACCCAACCTACTCAACCACAATGCACCCAACCAACTCAACCCACCCAACCCACGCAACCCACCCAGCCAACTCAGCCCACGCAACCCACACAGCCAACTCAACCCACACAACCAACTCAACCCACGCAACCAACGCAACCAACGCAACCAACTCAACCAACTCAACCAACTCAACCTACTCAACCAACTCAGCCAACTCAACCCACGCAACCCACGCAACCCACACAGCCAACTCAACCCACACAACCAACTCAAAACCGACTCAACCCACCCAACCAACTCAACCTACTCAACCACCATGCACACAACCCACTCAACCCACGCAACCCACTCAACCTACCCAACCAACTCAACCCACTCAACCACCATGCACACAACCTACTCAACCAACTAAACCCACGCAACCCACCCAGCCAACTCAACCCACACAGCCAACTCAACCCACACAACCAACTCAACCCACGCAACCAACGCAACCAACTCAACCAACTCAGCCAACTCAACCAACTCAACCCACCCAACCAACTCAGCCAACTCAACCCACGCAACCGACCCAAAGATCCACAACCAGTAAACGACCGATCACCACCGACCGACCCACCAGACCACGGGCTAATTGTGGTCCTGGCGGTAAACCTTGTCGTGGTTGTTTGCCACAGCTCCCGCTTTGCGAGGATCTGCTGAATAAACTGGCGACCCTCAAGCGATCGTTGAATCGCTGCGTCTGTGGGGAGTGTGAAGGTAATCCAGTATTAGACGGCCTGGACCAAAATTGTAATTATAAGCTTGAAGACGAATAGGGAATTTGTTAAATGCTAGATTTGATTGCTGAATAAAGAATTTATACAAATTTCGATAAATAAACAAAGTTAAAGTTAAGTTAAACTAAATTTTTTTTAGGTAACTATTATTACATTCTAGTCGAATACCACTGAAAACAAAACTAAATCCAAACAAGGTAGACAACAATATGGCCAAAAGCTTCCTTCCAGTTCACAGCCCCAACACTTTAAAACAATTTTCTACCAAGCAAACTTCAAGCGAAGCGAATAAAAGATGCTGCGAACCGGTTTCTGACTATTTATTTGCCCCAAATTGCGGCGGGTTGGGAGGTGTCTGAGTTGTGTGAACAGTTCAAACTCGCCCCTTTCCCTCAGACAGGCATACACTGTTACAAAATACAGATAAATAAAGTAACTCCTACACAAAGTTGGAACTTTGTTAACATGTGAAGAATATTCTTAATTTAAAAACAGATTTTTTAATTTATAAAATTTGTAACGAAACCAAGAAATTAAAATTCTGTTTCGAGATAAAACAAAGGTACTGAGTACAAAAAACAATCTATATATACATATATATAACTCTATATATTACTATAATTCTAAAAAGTTATAAAGATTCCTAATAATAATATCACCAATACGATGGGGCAATTTTATTTGCCGTCTCCTGAACAATCAAAGCTAAACTTTAGAGCCTACATCTAAAACAGAAAACGTTAGTTGTAGAAAAATGGGGAAAAGCCATATAAATAATAATAACAATCAGTATTTGATAGATAAAGATAAGCAAAGGGACAGAGATGGAAAATGAAGAATTTCTGTTTCAACAGTAATTTTTGAATTTGGTATCATACTTCATTTGTAAAAATATTATTATAAATATTCTTCTGAGTTTTTCTCTCAGTGTAGATGCGCTGCAAAACTCATTCACACGTAAAGGCAGTGGAGGTGTTCGCAGGAGCGCTGCAATTTACGTTTGTTGTTGTTGTTGTTTTTTTTGGCGTGCTAAAGAAACTTTGCCTCATAACTTCACATTGAAGAAGATGCATATGCAACACGTTCGTGCCACTCGGTGTTGCACCACCTTCCGGCCTCGGCCAACTTGCAATTGAGTGTAGCGCTATATATAGACAAATGTTTATTATACCCTGTATCCATTGGATATATAAAAAGGTGAATATATTGGTTTTTATTATAAGAAAAAAGCAAAGGAAAAAAGAAGCTATAAATTATGGCACGCTTATTCGTTCGTTTTAATTAAGATTTGAAACATGAAATATATATACTCAAAAAAAGTAATCATTATTTTTAAAAATTCTTCCACTTTCAAAATATTTATAGGCCTAACATAAAATCATAAACAAGTTTAAATACTAAAAGTAATACAAGAGTGAATTTTCAATAGCTTTGGGCAGAGTACAGTTTTATATATTTATATCAAGACAGGGTATCAGATCGTCGGCTATTTAGACACATACTACATACAGTTGCACACATGTGTATGTAAAGAAAACGGCTGCAAATTTTTCTTTTTTTTTAAATTTGTCGCAAGCGTGCGACTTTTGCAGCCAGTTAAAAGCAGCACTCGAACTGAACTCGACTCATTTGAGAACTGAATTGAACTTAGCTCTTAGCTCGGGCTAAACGGAATTGTATCTGATGAATACGAGTGCGAGCGGTCGAGTTAATTGAAACATAGTGTTTGCTATTTTATGACACTGCCCCCAACTATGTTGACAGTTCTCAGATAAAATGCTAACAGTTGGTTGTGGATGGCATTTTAATTTTTAATCAGTATACTGAAGTCGGTTTAAGCTTTTAATTCAAAGTTTTCTATATTAAAATAGTCGTTTTTAGCAAATTTAAGCACAGAATTTTTTATTGTTTATAATTTTCATTTAAAATCCCTACATTCCAAACTCAGTGTAATTTATACAACATTCAGGGAAAGCGTTATAAAACTAGTTGTCATATATTTGTTCATTTGTTGTGTTTGACTATATATATATATATATATATATGTTTAGTATACCATAACTATAAATAAAATTAGAATCGTATTTCAACTATAATTTACTTGGCTCATTATTGAAACACTCGTTTTTTCAATGTTCCCTGATTTAAGTGAAAATTCTATTGTGTGCAACATTTTAATGCTTATTGAATGTTTATTAAGTATTAAAATTAAAGCTGCTTTCTGTTCTTAGATAATTCTATGCTTAAACGTATGAATAGGTTAGTTGATGGCCGCTCTTCTTCTTTTTTGGTTTCTAACTACAAAATTTTATATTTTACAGTAGAATTTATTCAGCCTACTTACATTGAAAAAAGCGATAAACGATATGTGCCTTGTTTTTTGCAAAAAAATATAAATATATATTCACATATTTTATTTTAAGAAGTTTTATTGTTCTTGTGTATTTATCTCTACTATTTACAAACCATCAAGAAAATTGAATAAAATTTCGACTTAATCGAAAACTAATTTCATGATATGATAGCAGCTTTCCACACAAGTTTTCAATAATGAGCGGCCAAGGCTGTAAATACATCCTAATTATTATGATATTAATTTTTGTTTTGTACCCATCTAAAGCAGTTTCCGATAGCTGTAAATATAATAGTCTGTTTTCGCGCTTTTAAGCATTCGTATGGATGGGTTTCTTAAAGAAATAATCATTTCGATATTTCTTGCAGGGCAAATGATATTCACGTTGCAATCGTATTTGTTATTTAAGCTTTTCAAGCTACATATACAACCTAGATGTGACATTATCAAAAGTCCAATTAAATTTTATAACGAAAAATTGTCTTTGCTTTTTTATGATATAATGACAAAGTCTATAAGGAATTTTCGATAAACATAAGCGAGTTTATCACAATACACAATATATTCGAATAATTAAAACTAATTAACAATATGACTACAATATCTGAATAACATTATTACGGTATACAAAAGAGAAGCATTTTCAATTACAAGCAATTTAGCATGTTCCATAAATTGAAACCAGGCCTAAATAAAGTTGTGCCTTTTGTAAAAGTTTTCAATGCCTGGGCACTTAAACATATATATCTGGTTTAAACGAACACTCTATTTAATTTCAAACAATTTTGTTCTGATTTAATTACTGTATAGCTGGGAGTATTCTAGGACTTTTTCTAGCACAGGCTCAGCTCAGCTCAGAAAATATGCGTGTGATTTAGGTTTTCCATTTTTGCTAATAATTGCAGCGGGACCTGAAAGATTTTTGCAGAGGGAAAGGTTATCGGTTTATCCATTAAATTGAAAAGCATGTGTTACTAACTTTTTGTGTCCGATGTGGTTGCCACGCCCATCCGTTTGAGGAGTTGAAAGAGCGCACCCAGATTAGATCGGCCATCCAAATATTTGCTTTCCAGACCCACAACGGGCGCCGGTTTGCTTTTTGTCTGGGTGTGCCAGACAAGAATCTCGGTGCAGTTTTTGCCCCTGGGCTCAATCTGATCGATGCGTAAATTGATGCTATGCAAAAACAGATCCTCCTCATAGCCGGGCTTATAGGGCATATTAACATTTGGATACTGCGACATATAGGCCAGGCTCACTGCAAAGCCAGCCATATCAACAGGCCAGCGACGACCCGCCACCCAGGAGTCCAAAAAGGCCACTACTTTACCCTGCAAGGACAGCCAAAAAGTAAACAAATGTATAATTAATAAATAATAAATTGATAGATTAAGATTTGTTACTTACATCGCGCACCACCGGCCCACTGACCGCATAGTCCGCTATCAGTCCAACGGGAAACATGGAGACACGCTGTGTGTGCCTTATTTCCGAGAATAATCTCAGATCATAGGTATTGTCATCGTCACCAAAGTAGAGCACACCATTTGTGAGGTTATGTTGATGCAGCCACTTGAGAGCTGTGCGCCGATTAGCCACGCCCCGCGGGGCCGGCTTCCGATTCCGAAACTTACTGGGCATGGGACTGGCCATATGCGTATAGGGGATGCCTGTGAATCATGATATCGTATATGTAGATTACAATTTGATTTTTTAGAAAGAAACTAACGAATAATTGAGTAAGTTATATATACTGTCACTATTCGTTGGAATAGATTGTATAAATATTCGAATTAATTTTAAAGTTTATTTAACAATTTTTATTGATTTATTTAGAATGCAATTTTGGCACAACTTGTATTGAATGCACTCAAAATATCCGTATTTATCATAACTAAATTCTAAATAAATTTATAATATTTATATATGCTTTCATGTATGTTGATTCTATTTCTATTTAATATTTATTCAGAGCAAAAACAATTTCTCTGAATTTTAATAATAACTAAACCGTACTATAAAGGACCTGACAGAAGTAATTGGTTCCTAGACCAGCTTAAGTTATTATTTAATTATGATAATCATTTTTAATTTTGTTGATATTAAAACTTCGCATGTGCTTTATATTTATTCTATGCTATACCATGCTTTCTTTATTTACAACTATAATTTTCATCCATCCGTTTAATTGGTTTCTATGGTAATTGACGCATTAAACAGTTACATTGTCAATTTACCAATAACGATAAAAAAGTAATAAAAATTATAATAATTGAATGCAATATAAAACGTTTAGAGCATATACTGAGTATATGATATCAGGTTCTTTTCATAAAAAAAAATGCCTATAAGCAAATATAGTTGTTTGTAAATATAATTTTGTTACACCTAAAATAATAAATTTGGCATTATAGTAGTTTCGTTAGTGTAACTTTTTTTTGGTATTAGTAGATGTTAAGTGTTATGGAACCTACCAAATTCAGTTAACAAGATGTCCAGAAACCTATCGCAATTCTCCTCATCATTGGCAACCAGCCAGTGGATACGGGGCACATGGAGCAGCGTGTACGCCAGACGCTTCAGTTCCGGTATCTGTTCGCGTCTGGGATATGTGGGTGTTACGAAATAGATCACAGGCAGCTGTGCGTAGACGCTACGCGGCTTATCTTGTATATAAAGACGACGATCCTCATGGCTCTCGCTGCATATAAGAAGCGGTTCATTCGGAGCATACGCATCTAAGCCATCTGTAATTGTGGAGAGAGTAGAGTAGGGTTATATTATTGGTTGGCTGTATTTTAGTGACCCGCCTGAAGGTAGGCAACACAAAATGTTAGTTTTATTTTTGGCCCCTTCTGTGGAGGCCACTGGCCAAGAACAAGCACATAACTCACGACTGGCAATTAGCACAACACTCAGATTTAGCTTTCTTTTAGCGCTAAAATTTGTTGTGTTTTTCCTACAACAGTTACAACAAATAGCTGTGAAATTTACACATCAAGTTCATTATGATTAAGAGTCTGTCAGACTAGCCCCAAATTTGTGCTATTTTTAATTTTTATATGCTTGCCTGCATAATACAATTGGCTCAGCCCGTACACAAATACTATAATTATTTATATATATATTTAAATTTATATTTAACCTCTATCATATAATATAAGCACTGATAAGTAGTCTTTTTTTTATCGCCGATGTAATTATATTCAACACAAAAGGTTATCTATAATCAGGCGAAAGCCTTTGTTGTAAGTGCTAATCTGTAATGTGATTAGTCTCGTAAGTAATTGCACAGAACAGTAATGAGCTTATAATAAACTACGTTTTTTTTTCAATTTATTCCAATTAGTTCCAATATGTCAGCTATGTCCTTCCATTTAAATATACATTATATATAATATATACGAGTTGAATAGAATTCACACACTTAATATTTTAAGAAAATTATGTTCTTGAATATTCTATTATTAGTAACGAATTGTTCTTAGTTTCATAATCGAAAATTGCATAAATAAAAACAACATTCTAGAATTTGGTACTTAAAATAAGCGTTTTTAACTGAAGATTAAGTACTATTCAAGTTATTTTTTTTATTTTAAGAAAATAAAAACGTTTTTGTATTACCAAGTTTTATTTTAAAAATCATTGTAATTTATTTGCGTTTGTTGATAATTAAAATTGCAATGTCAAAGTTCCTTTGATGAGACTTTAAAAGGAAATCTTACATTATCGACAACTTATTCAAAAGTGTTATCATTGTGCACCGGACTGCAAATAAATTCTTAGTAAGAAATCGCATATTTAAACGAAACTCATTGTAAATTTATTAATTTTTATACTTTTTACGAAGTAAAAATATTGCCTGTCCGTCTGTCGTCATGACCTAGAATATACACTTGTGTAAACCAGACAGTGTTCGGTTGAAATTGGGGTTCTGACCGGGCAAATTCCCATTTAAAAATTTAAACAAGCTCGGGTTTAATAACATAGTGAATTAAATGTTAACTTAAATAAAAAAAATTGTCAATATTTTAAATTTCAGCTTCGTTTGCATATTATTAACGCTTTACATTAATTTTTTACAACGCAGAGGAATTTGATGAAAACATCAACATTTTATTTAATTACGTAATGGAATGTCTCATTAAAATGTAAATATATATGTATATATGTAGGAAATACATCAAATTAATTCATCTGCCTTTCATATACGTTATGTAAATTAGCGTTAATGTGTTTTTCAATCTGCCATAACGTGAAAAAACCCCATTAATAACGTCCCATGATAATACCATACAATCCAAAACACGCGACCAAAAAGACATTAGAATCGCCGGAAACTCAGATATGTGCCCGCCGATAACTTTCACGTGTACATTAACGGTAAATGGTATAATTGTTGACTGTTTGGCATCTATCAATATT
Organism: Drosophila micromelanica; assembly: GCA_004143825.1. Classification (NCBI taxonomy): domain Eukaryota; kingdom Metazoa; phylum Arthropoda; class Insecta; order Diptera; family Drosophilidae; genus Drosophila; species Drosophila micromelanica. The sequence goes on from SCDY01000316.1 coordinate 53,993, forward strand.
GAACACACAAATAATAATGGGCAGATACAATGCCTGGCAGCCGAGCTCAATTTAATAAGTAATTAAATATTGACTTGTCTCATGAGACAGACGCTTCGTCTGGGCCCAACCAGAGCAAACAAGAGACCCAAGAGGGGCGTATATATTGTATGGGTTCCATCATAAAGCATAAGCCTCCTCTGTTCTTAGGCCAAGTGTTTACCCCATGCTGGCGATTGGCCCCACTGTAAATAGATAAAGTGCAGAAACTCGTACAATATTTTGTTATGAGTCTCATCATACGAAAAGAAATCACAGTCACCTGATAAGCTGTGCACACTATCGGGGTCGATAATAATGAATATATAATAAAGAAAAACCCACTTTAATGGTTAATTTATGTCATTCATATGCAGAGCGTCATATATTTTGCAATTAAAGTGTTATGAGATATGTGAGTTTTTTCCCAAATTGTTTGTTTTTACACTTTATCAATTTTATTTGTGATGTTAAATTTATGGCCAATAATTGCATCGTCATGTTTTCACATGCTTCTTATCAGACTTTTGTCAGCTGCAGAAGTGAAAATTCTACTAATTACAATAAGTAAAAGTACGAAATACATTGAGATGAAAGAGCAAACACAATTATTCTAACATCTTTCTCTAGTAAAACAGAATAGAAACATTGTCAGAAAAATAGTAGTTAGGTTGATTCACAATAGAGAACAATTAGAAAATCCATAATTTAAATATTTTACTGGCATAACCAGTTCAAAACAGTTTTTACGAGTTCCGTAATTGCTTTTGTCATCATAAAAAAATATATAGAAAATGTAAAAAAAATGCAACTTAAAATAATTATAATCAAAATGACAAAAAGGGCGATAATCATCATAAAAATATATCATCATAAAAAATATATAGAAAACGTAAATAAAAATGCAACTTAAAATAATTATAGGATAGTCAAACTAAAAACATGCACACACAACTTAAAACCTTTCATCATTTTGCTTTGTTCAGCACAAATTGATTATTACGTTCTACATTTCATTCAACAATATTTTATGATCTCGCCATTCATTTATTGCCAATTAATGAGCTGTTTAGTATCAGCAAAGTATTCGTCATCGGTTTGGTATTATTCACAGACTCTTAAATAGTCCATAATCAGCTTCCATTGTATTTTTTTTTTTTTTTGTTTCACCCCGTTGCACGTGCAATTCTCATAAATTTTCCTAATCGCGTGCAGTTTTTAAATGCCAGCTTTGGGTCAGGCCAATGAATATCTGGATGAATACGTGTAAACATACATATGTCTGTGTTCTATGCAATTTAAAAATCGTAAATATTTATACAGACTGATGTTTTGCGTTTATTTGAGAACGTGGCGTGTCCGAAGTACATCAGCTGTGCGAACAAATGACCTGTAGAATATTGGGGCAACAAAAGAAATGGCTCAACGCCACGCGCACTTGAAATTTTTGGATATTAGCCTAAAATTTTTTAGGGGCCAATAATATGCATAAATGTATATTGGCTAAGACTGAGAAGGGGTAAAACAGGTTAAGTTTAGGCCAATTGCAATGCAGTTTATAATCACTTACAAAGCGCAAAATTAGTCAACGCGAACTGAGAAGGTATACACGACCGGGCAGTCGGTTTGGAGGGAAGCTATCATTTAAAAAGCAATTAACTGGTCGCATTCAAAAAACACGTTACATATGGGAACTGTACAGCTGCTAAGTGTGGCAAAAAAAATACTATAATTAAGTCATTTGAAAATATGTGTATTCAAATCGTTGAAGAACTGCGAAACTTGACAGTCTCCATTGTTAATTGACAGAGCGATTGCTGGGGCACGAATAAATACACGCAAATGTCTTACAGATGGAAAAAAAAATAAATAACTTCATCTTACATACACATTTTTTAATATTGGGTTCAAAATTTATCAATTTTCTGTAGTGTAAGCAGAAAATAACTTTTAATTAAAAACTATTCCTTAGAAAATACTAGGAAATGTATTATATTAAGGAATCAAAATGTCAAAAAAATATATTTTTAAAAGGAAAAAATAATAATCAAGTGCTTACGAGCACAAATTACTCGCTGCTCTTAAAAAGAAAATATAATACTTATTTTCATAGTGCCAAAGATCAAACATAAAGTCGATTTACAATAGGTTCCTATACAAAGCTATACAATATTGTATAGTTTGTATAAAAACATTTTTTTTTGCTAGTATGTTTTTGTGTTGTATAAAAACATTTTTTTTTTCTAGCGCTGGTTTCTATAAAAACTCTATGATACCTAATTCAAATATTATGTATAACGAACTTTGTGAAATAGCTTATAAGAATTTATGTCTTCATAATTATTATTGTGAAGAAGATTCAAATAAAACGTTCGATGCTTCCTGGTAAGCGATATGATTCATTTTTACATTTTTATAAATAGATTTTTAAGTAAAGTCATCCATATGTTATCGCGTTTTTGGATCAAAGTTCGTTTTGAGTCATTTTTTGTTTCGTTAACACAATATATATTTTGAAAAAAAAAAAAAAACAGATTGTAGCAATATCGGAGAAAAACTCAATTTATACATTTCAGGAAAACGGGGCTGGGTATTCAAAGTTCGAAAATAAACTTATTCGATGGTAAACAAGAACATTTATTTTTTTTATAAGGATTTGAATTTCTATATAAATTTTTAAAAAAAATTTTGATAGGTGCAGGGTAGTAATAAAAGGGAAGTAATATGACTTTTTGGATACCACTATTGATTTTTTTACTCAGCGATTTCGCTAATTCAACATTTGGTTTGAATTAATAAATTCGTTTTCATACAACTGCTTATCAGTCTCGTAATTTTTATTTAAATGAGCTATAAATCAAATATTCCAAAAAAATACACATCCCCATTTGTTTTATGATGCACTACTGCCTCATATATACAGATGCATTAATAGTTTTAATGGATAATATAAATTTCTTAATAGACTTCAAAGACCGCTGCCACGATACGGAAAATCGATCGATATTTGTGAAGCATTCAGCCGCATCAAAAGGCAGCAACTGTTGGCGAAATTATCTAATAAATTACGTATAAGAAATTAAAAGCGGAGAGCCAGAAAATGTGGCCTTGACATGCACCGTGAATGAAAATGTTGCGGCTATTAAAACGCACGAAGAGATGGGGAACGCGGAACCGCAACGTTATCGATGAAAATATATTGCTGAAAGAGACAATGCTTAGCAAATTAAGCCAATTACGGCTAAATAATAAATACTAACAAGCCTCGCAACAACAACAAAAACAGTTAAACTAACAACGGGATGTGGAAAGTGGGTGTAGAACTACACTCAGGAAAATGCAGAGTGAGCGTGAACGAGAGTGATGGATAGATAGTCAGACATAGTAGGTAGAGAGCAGGAAAGAGATGGTGAGAGTCTGAGTGGAAGTCAGAAAGGCGTTTGAGTGTCGAGTGTTTGCTCGTTAGTAAGTTGGTTAGTTTACTTGTTATACTCTCACCAAAAATACTTTGATTTTGTCGCTAGACTTGTCTCTAAGATCTTATGTTTTATTTATTTAGTAAATCTATTTATTTTTAATTATTTAGCTATTTAACGACAACAATTAGATACTCAAATCTTAAGAGTATTTTGTAGAAATTTGTATAATTCTATATCCATTAGTTTTTAGCTCTTTTGGACTGACTGAAACATTTTTAGACTGCATCCGTTTTTGATGCAACATTAATTGCAACATTTTGTAGTTTATGAATTTTTCATATTATTTTCATTTAATAAGTTCATAAAAATAATAACTTATTGTATTAGATTATAACCAGAGAATAAGCAAGACTAAGAGGGTATTTAATGTTCGGCGTGTTAAAAACTTTTAGCTTGTTTTATTGCCATATGAAAGGCAATAAAAGTTTGGCTATGCGGACACATGAAATACCTGTATAAAATTTAACTTAGCGGCTTACGTGGTGACAGTGGAGTTATTATAATACATATTTTATGATTTTACTATGTAATGTTAAATAATGTATTTTATTTTATATGATTTTTGTTTGAAGAAATAAATGGTTCGAACTCAAGAACTAAAAAAGCATGAAAATATTTATGTATAAAATACGAAATACATATTCATTATGTATATTTAATTATTTATATATTATTCTTTTATTGCCCTTTATAAAAATCGATCTGTTTTATGAAATCATATTCTATAAAAATATTTTCTTGTTATATTTTGTCTGCATTAGATGCAACTCAACTCAAGTTCTAGATGTGTTTTCTAGCCCTTGTCATGGAGTAATACAGAACAAAGAGGAGAAATATGGATCCGAGCTTTTATTACCGTTGCAAAAACCGCGGCCAGGAATCAGGTTGTGTTGCAAAGAAAATTCAGACACAACCAAATTTAACATAGAATGCAACAACAAATCTGTTCTTTATAACTCTATGCCCATAAGTGTCGTTGACTGTGTTAGAAAATCAACAGTGCCCAAAATGAGTGTTGTGTAGCGTGCGCGGAAAAAGTGAAAGTCTTGGCTGAGGTTCACTTTCGAGCGGTTGCAAAGTTGCAACGTGCTTTTCCAAACTAGGAGAGAGGCGGTACGAAGGAACAATATTTAAATATATACTTATATAAATGTATGTATGTATATGTGCATGTATTTTTATACAAATCAGCGTGATGAGATTCTGATTAGATTCTGATTAGGCTGGTCGTTCACAGGTTTCAGCAAATTATGGAATTGTGTGTGGATTATATAGGGAATGGCGAATGAAGAATACGCTTACTTCTGATTTTGGGATAGCGCTTTTCATTGGCTGCCTGCTTGAAATGTGTGGCTTGATGGAAGGGAACTGCGTCAGCTGACGGCTTGATCGAATGGCAACCCCCCCTCCGCTTACCTATGCCCTTGTGCGGCTCATAGAAGGCATCGCCATCCGCTGTGCTCCCGGTCAGCGACTCTGGACTGAACACGAAGTAGATGAACAAAATGGAGCAGGTCGCGATCAGCAGCATGGTTAGCCAGCAGCGTCCCCGGCCCCGGTCCCACAGTGGCGACATGCTCAGTGTGGATGGCAGCTCCCCACCCTCCTCCTCGTCGTGCAGCTGTGGATGGTAGCGACCGTGATAATATTGCCTGTGCGATCGGATGTGCTTCTCGTCGCGGTCGTCGTCGTCGGTTCGGTGCAGCTGCAGTGGTTGATAATGGGCGCTGGGCATCGCTTGGCTGGGCTAATGTGCCCAAGCACAGCCGTTGAGGAGGGGCGGCAACTGCAACGGCGGCAACTGATGTTGGGAACGCAGACGACGGCAGACGCAAAGATGACGAGCGCGTCTGTCCGTGTTTGCCATTTGTGGATTTGACTTCCTTTTTGGCTATGCTGCGCGTCTTTCTCTCTCCCTCTCTCTCTCTCTCTCTCTCTCTCTCTCTCTCCTGGCCGCTTCTCTGTTTTTATCGAGCGTTATACAATTTCGACATCAGCTCACGTTCACTTTGCACTCACCGATAGATTTTGTTTTTATTATTATTATTTGCCAGTTGTCGCCACACGCACGTCTATAAAAACAACACACACACACACAAACGAGAGAATGTCGCCTGCTTCTTTTTTTTTGGCAACTCAGCGAAAACAAGTGAACAAAAAACGTTTTGCTTAATATTAATTTTTGTTATTTATTTCGTCTGTGATTCCATTTGCTGTCTCTGGCTTTGCATTTGCTTTTGTTGTTGTCTCGACGAGTTTGACAGCAGCACTGATGGCCAGGGCGCTTTTGTCTGAGAGCGCACTTACCTGAGTCCCCTCTCTCTTTCACTTTAGCTCTTGCTCACCCACCACACAGAGTTGCTTTGCAGCTTTTTGTGGTTTGTGTCTTTGCTAAGCACAACAGATTCGCACCAAATTTAAATCGATTGACAAGCTTTCAGTTTGAACAAAAGCTACTTTGTTTGAATATATTAATAGAGTAATAAAGATAATAAAATAATAAAAATTATTACTCTATGGAATAGATCAAATCTAAATAAAATAGCTGGAAAAATTTAGAGAGCTGCGGTTTTTAACCCTATTGATAGAAGTGGCTCTAATCCATGTTTAAAAAATTTAATTTAACATAAATAAGAGTTGAGCGGAAAACTAATTGTTTTAGTTAAAAAATTGTAGATCCTGAAAACCGCAGGATTTCCACCCTTTAACTAGAGTTAAAATTTTTATTTGTGTTGTTCCATGAAAATCACCACTATATTGAAACTATCGGCGAAAAATGAATTTTTGTTTAAAACAAACTCAGTAATTTAGTTAAGATAAGAAATTTACTTGGGAGATTGGAGTAAATTAAATTTTCTTTGGGGATTTCTATCTTATTTTCTTAAAAATTAAGTAGGTTATCTTATCTCTTTTTAAGATAGAAAAAAAATTGTTGAACATGTCGAAATAGCTTTAAGCAATCTTCCATGAATTGACTTTTATATTTCGGGGACTTTTTCTAGTTGAGGATTATCAGATCGCCATATTGCCACTTGACAAAAATTGTGTGAATAATTTAATTTAATTTAATGGAAAATAACCATGATTACTATTTGAAGTGGCCCTAATTCGTGTTCTTGATTTAAAAGAAACAAACAAAAACAAAAACATTACGAGTTCTAATTTAATTGGATCGTTTTTATGAAAAGTGTACCAACATTTTTAAAGTAAATTATTGGAAACCCGAATAAGAATTATTAAAACTACTTATCATTCACAAATAGGCGATAAAAACTTTGAAATTCTAATCTTCCAAACAAAGTTTCCATTCTGTCCCGATTTTAGACGTAATATTCTCTTCCGTAAAAAAAGCTAATAACCCTTTTCGTATCTAATCTTATCGACGCTACTTTAACTGTCTACCTGGTAACGGAAAGATTTGGCCAAAATTTCATTCGGTTTTGAAATTGTACATTGTACAAAGTCATCGAATTTTTTTAGAGAATATTTGTTTAAGAACGTGTTTCACATTTAATTATATATTTGATTAGCTTCCGTTTGCTGTTTACAATGCTTGATTTGCGTTACAAAAAGAACCCGTCTTAAGTAATTAGTTAATTAGGCAAAAACATTTACTTTAATTACATTAAAAGCCACATTTGTATCTCAATTGTTTATGTTGCGCCGCAGAGTGTTGAACACGCCAAATAAGTTGATTACAACTAATGCAATATAATCTTGGAAAACCAACCAACCAAAAAAAAAAAATGTATATGATTCTTCACTGGCAAACATTTGCTGCACTTATGGAATACATAATTAACTAAATGGTATTATAAGCAAAACGAATAGTCTTTTCTGGTTTGTCGGCGCAATCCATTGAAGAGGCATTGAGGTTTAACTGCTATTGCGTTGCTTAGATGAGCCTCTGGATGGTCTCGGACAGTCTGTTTGCGTTGGCGCCGGCGAACTCCTCCACCTTGTTGGAGTTCTTGATGAACAGAAACGTGGGCATGCTGGAAATATTGTACTGCATGGCGATGTCTTCGCACTCATCCACATCAACCTGCAAATGCCCCAACAACAACAAAATGTGTATTAGTTTTATATCTTTCCAACACTTGAGCACACTTACCTTGATCACAACAATCTTCTCGGCATACTGCTGTGCCAGCTCCTCCAGCTTGGGCGCAATCATCTTGCAGGGTCCACACCAGGTGGCAAAGAAGTCCACAACGACCAGTTTGTCGCCGGCATTCGTCAGCTGCGTTTCGAAATCGGTCTGCAAATTAAATTAACAAATTGAAGAAACGCATCAAAATTTTGTCCCATAATCAACCAACTTTCTTATTGATTTTACATCAAATTTGATGATACAATCACATTAATGTTTTTTTGTTTTTTGAATAATTCCAGCATTTCATTCATATGCCTTGCACATTCCGATTATGTTTTTTTTTTAAATACTTTGCATGTTTGCGCTTATCAGCGGGGCCAATCGAGCCGTCTATCGATTGGTTTTAAGCAGTTACTGTAACACGTCCCCCTTATCAGCACATGTGTGATAAGCGCAACAATACCTCTACAGCATTAGTTAGCATGTTTATGTATTTTCTATATAGAACACCGCATGCATTCAAGTACATATGATTATGTGCGGCCACATGTCGGTCATATAATATACACATACTAATTATATATCTCTTTAAATTAGTACTTTTATTTGGACTTTAATTTAATTGCGCGCTGAGCCCCGCCCCTTCCGCCCTTAGCTCCCATCCACGTGTGTCGCGGGTCTGGGCCATTTGCTTAATTGCTTAGCCATCGACAACGTGTCTTGTTTAAATTGGAATTGGAACTCGACTTGACCTAAACAGACACTACACTCAGAGAAAAAGTAAACAACTTTGCGAATTTTCAATATGTTGAAATTCTTAATTCGGAAGCTAAATATAACTGGTTGTTTTGTATCTATTTTAATATATTCTATTAAATTTTCTTTAAGAATATATTTAAATCACATAAAACACTTCTATACGAGGTAACAATCTAGTGGCGAAAGCAAATTCAAGTCACAAAATTTCTGATATTAAATTTTCTGACCAAGAATAATATATAAAATATAAATAATTCACAATTATAAAAATATATTATGTAGTTTCGCCACTAGCCCGGTTATATAAAAATATTTTTAAAATTTTTGAACGTGTGCACGTACTTAGAAAGGCGTTCTTTCAGTGCATGTGCTTACGTACACGAATGTGAACACACACACATACATATACATTATTGTATCGAGTACTCGTTCGATTGGATTAAATTCTTTTGCAAATTTTTGTGTTTGAATTGAATTGAATTCCTTAAGAATTTGTTGATGAATGGTATTTTAAATGCGTGTATTAAATTACAAAAAAGTCGAATATATATTTCATATATCTGAGGTCATGCTAAATAAAATAACTCAAAAATCCAGTTGTATTTTATTTAACATTTTTATTGCTTGAAATCTTAAAAGCCATATATTTTTTGTAATTTTTTATAGAATCGATATCAAAATAAATGACTTGGCCTGTATACGGAGGTGTTTGTGAACTAGCTGTACTTTCACTTAAGCATTTGATTGCCAAGTTGAAATGATTGGTCAGCCCATGTCACGTTTTCTCTCAGCTGACCTTTGATTAATTGTAGTCATTTCCAGCACGACATTTGTGCTGCTCGATGATTCATTTTATCGAGGTTGTTAGTGCCAGAAATTAACGCCCTTTACTGTTAATATTTGGATTAGTTTTTTGGTGCTTGTCGCACTTCAGCTGGATAAAATCTGCTTAGTAATTAATTCTAATGTGGCCACAAAATGTAAATACTGTGCAATAAGACTTTGAACCTGTTTTTCCTATACGAATGACAAGTATTTACTTATATATTTAACTAGTTTTAGTGTTGTTTTCTTCAATCATGTTTCATTTGGCGAAGTAATTTATTCGTAGCTAGTCTGATATCATAGCTACCTACGCAATCTTTGAGATCGTGTGAAGCTTGAATGATTCATTGCTGGATTGATGCACTGGAATCAATGCTTAAAATATTTATGTGAGTAATTCTTTAGGTTTGCAATGATTCCCGCATAAATAGTTACTAAGCTGGGAATAAATAAATTAATTAAAACAAAAAGTCACTTTATACCCGGATATATAAACCGCATAAAATAAATATTTCTGGAAATATTTGTTCATATTTTTGTTATTTTTTAACCGGGTGTTTGCTTGTGTTCAGATAGCGTTTGAAGATATATTTTAGAAATGTTACAGGCCAAATCTTAAAATATTAAATATAAATAAATTTAAATATATATATATATATTTATTTTATTTTTATAATTTCTGTTTTCCTAATTCAAAAATTAAGCATAATTATGTTGTTAGCAAAAACAACAAAAAGTGATCTTCTCGAAAGTGACGTCACAAATAGTATGACAAATCCGATGATGTTTTTCTAAATTAAAAATATATTTTTATACTAGAATACATATTCTGACACAATATCTATAAATTCTCTGTTTTTTTAAGAAGGAACGATTTGTATATATATTTGCAACAGCGCACGATTTAAACCGGTTTAGAGGCTAAGTAAATGGCCCGCCAAAACGATGTGTTGTGCATAACGGGTCTGTCGCTGGTAACACCCTGTGCCTAGCAAATAAACCCAAGCCCCGACTCTGCTGATAGCGAAAACGCGAACTCATCGAGATGAAAATTAGGTCTGTCTAACAAATCGCACATGCGATTGTGAGAGTGATGTGGTACATATATTATATATATATATATATATATATATATATGTATATCTAGTTGATTATATGAATGTGGTTTTAGTTTTAATTTGCGACACGTATCCAAAAATTGTCACTTTCTACGCCTTTCGTTGCCCAATTCGTACTTTTCGGTCATGTTCAAAGAGAGATGATATCATTGTTATATACTGGTTTTCTCTATATTATTGTCGTGCCGAACTACAGATATGTACGTTTGTATGTACGAAAGCGTATGGCAAAGAACACAGAACACAAAAAACTAACTTAAATGTGTGTGGGGAAATTATTTGGCTCGGCTGGGGTTGATTTTCTTTCGCTTATTACTTAACATGTTTTTTGGTGCACAGGAATTTCACAAAACGTCTGCTGAATAATACTCACCGCGTCTTTTACAGCGTACACCATTTTGTTAATTATTGTTGTTTTGGGGGTGAAGGAGGGGTTAAGCGATATACAACCGGTAAAAAATGATGAAGTTCACTTAATTAGCGGACAGTCAGAAAGCGCACGCAACCAACTCGATGGATTTGAAACTAGTGAATGTCGCTGAGACTCGCTGTCATATATCAGCAAACATATATTCACCATGCCAAAGAGCGGGAGAGCGTCACGGCGCTTGATTTGGTCTGGCAGCACTGTTAACATAGCGGGTGGGTGGTGAGTTTGCGGCGTGCTCAGTAAATAAAATAAATTCTATTCATTTAAATAGTGCTTATTGAGCAAAAATAAAAAAAATCGATTTAAATTGCACAATTTATTTTATATTAAAAAAAAACTATTTTTATAAAACAATATGGCACAATCTTTTTTATCTCTGCGAACACAACTCTGCTTGTGGCAGCTTAGGAATGTCAAATCTAGATGGCGCTGCAAATGCCAGCCTCCGCTCATTTCCTCCAGTAGGCGCTATTTAGACGTTAGGTCTTTTCTTAATTTTAAAATAGGTCATTCTATTAGTTTCATTACTAATGAATGAGAAATTTGTCATTGATGTACAGTTTCTGCAAGTCATATACCGAAAAATTACTAGCCTTCTAATGAATGGACCTATTTTAAGATACAATTACGATAAATAAATCAACATTTTGTATAATTTATTCTTGCCGAAAAAACAATATGAAAACTACACAACGCTACACATTGAAATGGGGGATTTCAAAACTAAATATTCTAATTTAAGTACTATCCGTGGGCGGCGTGTGCTGTGCCCTGTGCCTGTGGGTGGTGCAGGTGGTGGTGATGATGATGGTGGTAAGTTAATGTGGGCGTCGGTGGCGCCACAGCGGCTGGCACGCTGCTCATGACAGCGCCCCCAGCGGCTGCATAGCCGCCAGTCGCCGCCGCCATCTGTTGTTCGTAGTTGGCATAGTGATGATCGTAGTAGCTGCCGTAGCTGCCATGCTCGAGACTCGCGCTGCCGGCAGCGCTGTTGGCAGCGTTAACGCCGACGCCGACGCCGACGCCGACGCCGCCGCTGTCCCCGTTGTTGCCCGGCGCCGTTGTGCCCGTATCAAAGTAGCTGACGCCGTTGTAGCCATTGGCGCTCTCGTAGTAGTGTCCGTGGCCGGCGCTCGCCGCAAACTGTTGCTGCAGCTCGTACTCGGACTTGGTGGACTCGCGATTGTAAAAGTAATCGTAATTGTCCTCATAGCCCGCCGACTGGTGCGGATGCAGGGGCGGGGGCGGGGGCGGGGCCGGGGCCGGAGCCGGAGCCGGCTGCGTCTCCACGGTCGCATTGTACTTGATGGTGGGCATCGGTTCGCTCTTGCAGTTGAGCTCCGTGCTCAAATGCTTGATCTGCGAGTAGTTGATGAACTCCGGCTCCGGCGTGCCCAGCTGCGGACTGGTCTCGTACGCCGACAGCTGACAGCTGCCGTAGCTGGCACTGGACTGCGTGCCGCCCACCGCCGGCTGGTAGGCCAGCTCCGAGATGCACGTGTACGGCAGTCCGGGCGACTTGCTCGGCGCGGCAACCGCCGCCGCCGGAGTCGCATGGTAGATGGGATAGTTGTAGGTGATGTGCTGATGGTTCACGGTGAACACGTTCGAGGCGGCGGCGGACTCACAAACCGCAGACTCCGCGCCGTCGCCCAGTGGCCAGCTGCTGGCCACATAGTTGGAGCTCTGGCCGAGCGGATGGACGCGCGTGGTCTCCTCCAGAAAGCTGCACGTGCAGTGGTTGTACGTGGTGCACTTGCCGCAGGCTGCAAAGATAACACAATCAAACATATATGTATATTTAGGGCCATTATTAGCTTGAGTCAGATAGTGTTATGATGAAAATCGATTATGATTGATAAATTGATTAAATTTATATACAATTTTAAAGTGAGATAAATGTAATTTTATCAGACTTTTTACTGACGACCTCTGCCAGGATACCGTTTTATCTATACTTCTTTAAATAGATAAAAATATAAAATCTCAGCTATATTCACTTCCGACCCCTCATAAAACTACATAATATAAAAATCAAAATAATTTAGAGCGCTTTCGACTTTTTTAAGCTGCTCTTATACTGTGAATGGGTATTGCGCAGTCGGTTAGACCCTACTGTAACGTTCTTAATAGTTTTTCGATTATGTCAAAGTAAATAACAAATTTGGTTATCATCATTCCTAAATTTTTTTAAACGATTGTTTTTAATTCTCGTTGAGTAATTTTCTATCCAATTTGTTGGGTTCGAGCCTCAACAAGGGACCTTAGCTGTTATAAGTTTTATCGTAAAATTTGTAACATTGTTTATATTCCTCATTAAAATCTTTTATTTAAAAGTTACAAATTATTAGTTAACTTTTCAATTTAATTTAATTTTTTTTAATAAATGAATAATTTATTTATTATTTTCAATATATATATATTTTTTTAAATAAATTTAATTTATTTTTTTTTTTTAAGTAATGTAATAATTTATTTATTATTTTTCAAAATATATTATATTTAAACCTTTTTATATTATTTATATTATAAACTGGTTTTCTGCTAATTTCAGTGGCAACTTGATCTAGTTTTAAATTTAGCCTAACAGTTAATTTTTAAAATTCTTGTTGCATAACTGAAGGGGGTTGCCCTGGGTTCCTAGCCCGCACTGATGCAATTTATTATTAATATTATTTTGATAATTGTTATTTGTTTTTGTATACAATCTATAGTAATTTTGTTGGTTGTGATTGCACTGTCAGCGATAATTGCGCTGTCGGCTACACCCGATTGTGTTTGCTTAATAAATGTTTGGGGCTTAACTCTCTTACCGTTCAGCTGATATATGTCCAAGGCTGAGTGGCTCAGCGGGTTGCTGGCTGTGTTCCGCTTCAGCACCTTGCCCATCAGATTCTGTTGCTGCTGTCGAGAATTCGGGGATGGATTAGTTTCTTACTCAACTGCCAATGGAGCGCTCTTGTGGTACTCACCTTCACCTGCTTCACCAATCCCGCGATCAGGGACTTTTTGGGTCCATTTGCCGCCCTGGACGCTGCTGCTGTTGTGTTGGCGGCCGCCTTGCCGGCTGTCAGGGAGACGCGGCCGAAGGCGCGCTTCGAGACACTGGAGTTCTTGGGATCGGGTCGCAGATGATCGTGCACGCCCTTGGCCTGGAAGAATATCGCGTTGCCCGAGTGCCGCCAGAAATGGGTCACCGGGTAGCCGCAGTGGCCGCGGCAGGGCTTTATCTCCAGCCGCCCGCCGCGACAGCTCTTGTTGGGACACTGTTTGCCCTCCTGCTTGCGTCGCGCCTTGTCGCAGATGGCCGGGCGCAGATTGATCTTGGAGCCGTTGGGCAGCGTGCAGTGCTGCGAACAGACGAGCACCCCCAGGCAGCTCTTCTTCAGTATGTTGACGTTGTGGTTGTTCGTGTTGCGCATCGCCCAGCCGGAGATGTGCTTCTTGGCCTCCTCGTTGTGCACCGAGTACACCAGACGGACATGCCCGTCGCTCCACTCACTGAACTCATCGAACTCAATGTCCGCCACCTGCGGCACAATCGCATCGTTTATATCCCAATCCCTTTTGCTCTTGTGCGTCGTCATCCCGCTGCACGTTGCCTCCAAGTGGGTCTGTGGAGTCGGATGGTGTTGCTGGTGATGCTGATACTGATGCTGCTGCTGCTGCTGCTGCTGTAGCTGAGAATTCTGCTCGGGCTGTGAGAGTTGTTGGTAGTGCGCTTTGAAGGTGTAGCCATTTCTGTAAGGAATTGGTTATGTCTGTCAATAAGCTAATTTTATGTTTGGTATAAAGAGAAAAGAGTTTTCTTGTCAGCCTTGGTAAAAAGTTCTTTACTTAAAAATAAAGTTCTTATTTTATTAAAAATTTCTCAATACATGTCTAAAATAATTCTTATAATCAATTGCAAAAGGTGGAAACTTTGATTTCTTGAACAAAGTGTTCTTTAAACAACCTGAATTTTCAAATATATAAAACACAAATTTCTTCTAACTAAAATACGATTGGTCTTCTTATAGGTTTTTTGAAATTAATTTAATTTAACTAACTTCGTATTTGATGAAAAGAAAAAAAATTTTTAAATACATTTTTGCTTAATTTAAGTTTTTGTTAATTTCGTACTTATAATATTCTACATTTCAAATTGATGAATAGTTGAAAAACAAAAAATTCTTTTTGTTTTTTGCAAAAACAATTTGTTTTTCAAAATTTAAAATAGTTTAAAAAACAACATTTATATGATTGTCAGAGTGTCAAATTTTGCGTCAAAAATCTTGGCAAAATTGAGAAAAATGTGAATATGTAAAGCTTTCAGTCTCCCATAGATATCATATTTAAATCACCAATAAATTTGAATAAATAAATTTAAACACTGAACCGATATTCATATTTGATGCCATTTTGGTCAGAATTTTTCATTTAGATAGATTCTATGTTTCAAAGGGATACATTTTTGAAAACAAATGTTAACTTTTTTTTGCCAAAAAGCCAACTCTCGCCCCACAAAGAAATCTCCCAAAGATTAAAAGCTGGTTACCGCACAAATTACAAAATACCTCAGATTTTCAAAAAAAAAAATAATTAAGAACGTGAACGAGTATAACGCAGTGGGTAACGCCCGACTGCAGCGTAATTACTTGTTTATTTAGTTGCTTGAATTACAATTTTAAAATACTGTTTGTTTGTACACATAAAATATTTTATTTAGAATCTATTTAAGCAATTACACTAAACTTTCATTATATAAGTTTTGAGCCCATCATTAAGTAGAATATATTGCCCTAAGCAAAAACAATTAACACAAACGTTCCAGAATACTTTGTTGACCAAGTTAAGCTTTATTCCAAGATGCAATGCGGGTAAACTTTGGTTTTAACTGAACTAATCTTGAGCTGAAGCACTTTACCGCACATGTTGTTAAATAAAACTAAAGTTCACTTGTTAACAGCGATTACTTTGCACCTCAAGTCAAATTCAAAAGCCTTAAAGAAAATCCAAACTTAATTACATTTCTAAACGATTGAAAGAGTGAAAAAAAAAACAATTTTATGATATTGTCTGCGTGGGCTGCCAAAGCGACAATCAAATGAAATGTTCGATTTTATGGCTGTCATGGAACGCATAACTCTTCGGCACGGCTGCGTTGGCTAAAACATGACATTAAACTGGCAGCTAAGGCACCAGGCACCGTTAGCATTAGCCCAGTTAGCCCAACAAGTAATGCAAGCTGCTGCAGGCCGTAATTCGAGCGCCGGCCCACAAAAAAAAAAATTATTGACACTTAAAGCGCCGGCGCTGTGAATCATCAGCGGAGACTCCAACTCGTCTCGACTTGGTCTACAGTCTCGAGTGTATCTGTGTGTGTGTGTGTGTGGGAGCCTCACGTTTAGATTTATGCGTTAAACGTTTAGTGTGCCTCGCTCTACAATTAGCAATAAATTTGTCGAGGCAACGCGCCTCATTAGAGGGCGCCCTGTGGCCCCTCCGACTAGGGCCCTAGACCATGAAACATTTCTATTCTATTCTTTGATTTTTATGTGTACTGGGAAGTCAGCAGGCCCCTTGACCCTTGGCCATGCCCAACTGGGCTCTAATAAGCTGATACCTGATCGAGCGCTTGGTGGTCCGTTTATTTATTCTTTTTGAACCTGTTCAACGATTCTCGTTTGTCGGTTGTCGCGCTTTGTTTTGGGTTCGTAAATTGACTGCCTGACACTTCGTAGCGCTTATCTGATCTCTGATAGCGTCACATCGTTTGTTTTGGTTTTTGGTGGCTGCGCCATGTTCTACACTCCTCTGCCTATAATAACTTTGTCACCTACAAAATATGTCTCTATATAGATTTCTTGGCTCGCATTTGGACCCTTTCACTGGCCCAGTCACAACCCCCGCGTTGGGCCCCAGGCGTTTGTGTGTGTGGTCCGTCGCTTGGCGTGTTTCCCGCGGCTTTTTGGAGTGTCATTAAGCAAGTATCTCTCCCCTTCCCCCTCCCTATATCTCACTCTCTAAGTCTGTGGTCCAGGGCTAGGCTGCTCAGCATGATAATAAAGCCCTAGAAAAAAATTTAAATATTTTTGTG
Source organism: Drosophila micromelanica (assembly GCA_004143825.1). Classification (NCBI taxonomy): domain Eukaryota; kingdom Metazoa; phylum Arthropoda; class Insecta; order Diptera; family Drosophilidae; genus Drosophila; species Drosophila micromelanica. The sequence continues at coordinate 70,797 of SCDY01000316.1, forward strand.
CTTATTTCGATGTTTTATTTTTTCTCTTTTTTGTGCTCTTTTCATTTTTCTTATTGTATATTTTTTGCGCATATTTGTTGATCTGGGACCTTTTCATAATTTACAACAGATTTCTTTTGCAATTAATTCGGAAAACAGCTTTCTTGAAATTTTCTTGATAGCTATTTTAAAATTAAATATGCTTAACAATATTTGTAAGTAATATTTACAAACGTTTTTTTGTAAAATGTTTGCTCTCTGATTTTTAAATATAAATAATTCTTGATATCGCAGAAAAATATTATACATATTTTTCGTAATTAAGATACGAATATTTATGTTAGGAAGCCACAAAATTCACAAGAAATGTGCACATACAAAATTAAAAGTTCAAACATTCAATTGGAAATGTGAAATTAATTGCAAGATTCACAGTAGTCAATTTATGATTTACTTATCAAATATTTTCAAAAATCATAATAATAATACTTTAAAAACGAGATTGTGTTGATGTTGTTTTTGCTTGTATTGAATTTAACTCTGATGTAGCTAAATACTTATTGAAAACATATTATTTTCCAATTTCTTTTGTTATCTTAAATACTGATTAAGGTTTTGTATGCACCCGCACCCTCAACTATTTAACCACAAATATGTGTTTATTTCTAAATATAAAGTTAATGTAATTTGAAATGTTTATAACTGAACGCGAAATGGGCCGATATGAATAATAATAACGGCAACAATCAATTCGACAGCACAAATAAAAATATATATATATATATTTTTTTTTTTTTTTCAATAATTGTTTGCAATTTTCTTCTCAAGAAATATTTTATTAGTTTGAGATTTATCTTTAAATTTGTTGATGCAAGCATAATTAAATATTTTTAATTACGATAAACAAATATACAAATTGGAATACGTAATATCTTAATTTTCAAGTAAAATACCAAGCTGTCTCGTTCTTGACCAATATACAATATGGTTTTTATCAGTATTTCGTACGTCATATATATATCAGAATTTAAAAAAAATTTATCACGTGACCCAAAAAAATGTGGGGTTGTTTGACACTAAAACAAAAAAACTTACTTGAAATAAATCTATATTTGTATTTAAACAAAAAAAAAATATAGTTAACTGCCTAAAGCATTGAAAAGGGTATAAATTAAGTCGAATATTTCTGCTCTATGTGGGAATTTCTGTCGATTGAAACTTTTATCGCAAACGAAAAAAGTGTTTTAAGATTTTCTATTTCTTTAAATGCCTCCAAGGGAATGCACAGAGGAGCGACTGATCGATAGGCCGCACAGAACTTACAAAACAACCATATTCCAAACAAATGCGATTAATCCGAAGAAGGCGTGTGGAACGAACAATATATATATATGTATATATGTGTATATAATCCAATAGTTGAGCTCCGATGGGCACTTGTCAAACTGAATTCACTTCACAATTGCAGCACTTGGCCATTATAAACGCATTGAATGACTTCCGTGGGGCCGTAACACAATTGTATCTGTATCTCACGAATAGCAACCGTCGCTAGTTTGTTTCGGTTTGTGGAGGACGGACGACAACGACAACGACTTCGAGTACGACGACAACAATGACGACTAGAAAGACGACCTTTCACTGCGGCAACCTGTGCGCGCTGTGTGTGTGCAGCAGGGCAAAATTCACGTATCTGCCAGATACAAAACAAAACACACACAAAAAACAAAAAAAAAAAAGGCATATAACTAAAGTTCGGCTGAAGACAGAAACGACGCTGGCAAGTTTTGTCAACAATGAAATGATATTATGGCTGGCTCCACCTACAAAAACCAACAACAGCCACACAACAAGCTGCTGAGAGACGCACAAAAAGAGACGAGCGGATAGTACGGACCCCAGGGACACGCGGACGGACCATTTTGTACACCCGCATAAATTTGGCAAAAACTCCACAAACCAAACGACGACGTCGGCGCATAATCAACAGCCAACTCCACGAGCTGCAGACAGGGCAGCCACACAGCTGCCGCTGCCTCTGTTCGCTGTTCGTTGCAAACGTATCCGTCAGATACTCGTATCTTCATGCGCGTGTGTGTGTGCGTGTGTGCGTGTGCTTGAGCCGAACGAGCGCGCGCTGCTGCTTCCAAGCGCTTTCCAGTCGTCGCTGATTGGTCGGATAACAGCTGCTGACGCACTCGAAAAAACACACAAACACACACACACATACACACACGGCCAGCTCAGTGGAGTGTGCCGACATTGCTCATTATCTGCTTATGTGTGTGTGCTTGTGTGCGTGTGTTTATGAGAGGTTTAATGTTCGCTGAGAGGGCGCCAAGTATCTCATAAATGTTGTGCTGTGTGTGTTGCATGACAATTATCATCGAAATTTAATTATTTACTTATTATTGAAGCTTATCAGTCACTTTTTAGGCAAACTTGAAAAAAGCCTCGTTTACTTTGCATAATCAGTCAAATGAAATAATCGATATTAAATTATATATTATGCTTCGATTTCACTGAATAGGGTTACAATAAAACTCAATTATTTAAGGCAGCTTTTAAAGCTACTTCAAATATTTAACGAGAATCGTCTTTCGGATTTAGTGTCTGAAATGAACATTAGCCATATAGCTAATTCATACTTAAGTAGTCATATATCTAAGTATAACAAAAATGTTTATTATAATAATCATAATAAAATATTAATAATATGTTTTTGATGTGTGTTTGAAAAATTACACAAAATTTAAACAAAATTGACTGATGAAATTCTGAAATTTAAACTCTTATATAATTGCTTATTAATAGTGTTGTAAGCAATATTAAATAAATTAATATAAATTAAAATTCTTTAATAAATTAATAATTTAATAATTAATATAATAATACTATTTTAAAAAAAATCCATTTTATTAAAAATTGCATATATTTTGGTATTCGTTAATGAGACCTCAACCAAAATATAAATACTCGGCAATATGTTTATAATTTTTTTCCTTAAAAATCGTCCTTAAACGCCAATTGAAATGAGGCTCTGTTTGCCTAAATTAAATTATTATGGAACGTTCAGAGGGAATGTTCGCGCCCGTCAATTTCACTTGTTTTCCATCTGCTGTTGGGCTGTGCGCTGATTAAACAAATTATGGCTAAAACAAAGCCGCGAACATCATGTAGAGGCGTAACTGTACAACAAAAAAAGCATAAACAAATAAAAGTAATAACATGGCCAAGCAGGCACTGAGAACGGAAATTGTGAACGTTATTTGGTAATGGGAACGTCGCTAAAGAAGAAGAGTCGTCATTGGGCTCTGGAGCTGACTCTGGAGGTGGAACTGCTGCTGGCGCTGGCTCTGATGCGTCTTGTGTTTTCACCTGATCAGCCCGCATCGCCATTTAGGCCACAGTTACAGACCAAAAAACAAAAAAAAAACAGTGAAATAAAACAAATTTATGCGTCCAGTTGTTGGTAGTTGGTAGCCAACCAGTTGACTAACAATTAACCAACAGCCAGTTAAATTGAAACGGTGCCCTTAGACAATGCCGAGCCAATGGCCTGGCAGAGAGAAGAGAGAAGCGAGAAGGGTGAGGGGGGGAGCAAAGGAAAAAGCACTTGGCAGCAAATAGGCGTTAAAGTGAAAATTGAGGTGCCGTTGACAGGAAATGCAAAGAAATGCGGCGGCTGCTGCTGCTGCTGCTGCTCATTGACTGTGACCCATAATTAAAAGGGCAGTACGCAGTCACCTGGGCTGATTATACGGGATTGGGCCTCAAGATGTTTACTACCAATAAGCAGAAATGGCTGCTCTTAACTCTTGGCCTGTTGACGTCGTTGTTGTCGCTTTAACGCAACAATCCGCAAATTATACGGGTGACAAAAACATATTTCAACGCTGCACAAAATAGTAGAAACACACACGCACACGATCACTCGCACACACACACACATTTTAATATACACATTATTTTACAACTCGTAAATGTTTAGTTTGTTGCAGCTGCGCACAGACATCTCTGACTTTTCGCAATTAATTGCTTAACATTATTATAATCATGCCATGTTTAATGTAGATACACCCGGTGTGGTCCCAACTCCGCCGTAGTCGTAGACTCCAGCTGGTTGCGCTCTAATGAGCGCGTGCTCTCCAGCTTGAAAAGCTCAAGCTGTTCCAAAAAGGGCCTGTCATTAAAGACACCACAAATAACAATAAACGCAACAACATTTATTTGAAAACTACAAAGAAAAAACCAAAAAAAAAAACTTTACAAAATATTTCGTTTTTTAGCACATCAAATTAATCATTGCGCTGTTAAAATAAATAAAAATTGGTATAGTTTCAAATGGATTTCTAACGCTATTGAGCACAAATATTATTAATTAATTAGCTGTGCTATACACTAAAACAAATCAGTTGGGATAAGTAAATGTTACTAAATATAAAAAAAGAATAAAAAAGGAAACGATTAAAATTACAATTTTATTATAAATTATAGAAAAAATTAACTTCCACTTTATTAGGTTTTTGCTGAAGAAAGATTAAGAAATATAAAAAAAATTAAAAAAAAAAAAAACAAATAAAATAAATGTTATAAAATATAAAAATAAAACAGATAACGAATTATAAAAAAAGAAACAATAAAAATTACAATATTAATATAAATTATAGACAAAATTAACTTCCACTTTATTCGATTTTTGCAGAGTAAAGATTAAGAAATAAAAAATAAAATAAATGTTTCAAAATATAAAAATAAAACAGATAACGAATTATAAAAGAAAGAAACGATAAAAATTACAATATTAACATAAATTATTGAAAAAATTTAAGAAAATTAATTACTTCTTTGTAGAGTAAGGATTAAGGTATAAAAAAATAACTTTTAGATTATAAATTAACATTTTAATTTTCAATTATATTTATTGTATGTAGATCACTTGATTAAATTTTTATAAATTCATTAGTTGCAGTCATTTTACAATAAAAATTGTTTTCAGTGCATACAGGTCAAAGCGAAAATCACAGACAAGCTTCGAAAAATAACCAAAGTGTGACTTGTGGCACCCAACAAAGACAAAGACCAACGAAAGGCAATTTTTCCATTTACGCAATTAATTGGTCGTCACGCTGGGCGGTCTACTAATAGATCAAGGGAACCAACAACAGCAACAATAACAACCACAGCAAGGCATTTTAAATGCGGATTAACATTTTGCCTATTGACTGATTAATATTTTACACACACAAACACACACATACGAATCACCCACAATAACATTGTTTTTTTGAGAGACCTTTTGACAAATGCCTTTTAGGCAAATGCTAATGGATTTTGTACGTTAAAGAGTCTGAGAATTGTGACCTTATAAATGAGCCCGATTAGAACTCAATTACAAATTCTCTCATTTTTGAATGGGGCCCCAACTAACGCCTTAAGACAAAAGACTTTTTGATTATAAAAATTATGACTCATAAATTTAATTTTATGACTTCTTTGGCTCTGCATCATTGCATAAAAAAAAACGCAAAAGGTGCCAAAATTATATAGATCGGATGATGTAATTTTCTCACATAGCCTTAAAGAGCTGTTTTGGGCCACGTCTTCATCAGGCAAATTGGCAAAATTCAAGACGTCGCTGCCTTGCACTTTAATCAGTTAAATGAACTGTTGAAAATTTGCCACATTTGCGACATAATGATTTTAATGGCAGTACGGAATGGACCCTGGTCCATGGACCAGGTCCTCCATTAGCCACTGGCCACGCGTCCTGTCGCTTGTTTAAGCAATAAGCAGGCACTGTCCTGCCCCCGGGCAAAAGCCATTTGACACTAATGTGTTTTTGGCCACGAAACGTTTGATTATCGCAGATACACGCATTACGGCTTATTGCTTCCCATCTGAGACATGTCAAGGAACCCGTCCTAAACACAGGCTACCAAGGTACACGCTCATTACCGGAATAAATTCTTTCTGTATTTTCCACTACTGCAGTTAGATGCCCCAGGCGCATCAGTCATCAGCTTAAATATTTTTTAATATTTTTATTTTGGCCAACGGTTTCAGTATTTACCTCTCGATTATGCATCCCCTTGACCTTGTCCTTGGCCTGGCTTGCCATGTTCGTTTCTTGGTTTATCTCGAATGCATTAATTCAATTTTGTTGCCTCTGTGCTCCAACGAGCCGAGATACTGCGATAAGATAGCAAAGTTGTTCGACTACTGGGCGGCATTGCAAGTTGGGGCCCGTTTTTAAATTAATTCTGGCAGAGTTATACGTGGTTTTAGTCGTCCTATATGGCTAACTTTACATTTTATTTAGATTCTCAAAAACATAATAAATGGAAAAACGGTTTGTATGCAATTGTAAAAGATAAAATTAAATTTGTTTTTATTATTAAAAGAATTTGTTTTTAAAAAGTAATCTTTAACGATATCCTGTTAAATATTGTATTTGTAGCATATTAAAACAAATATATATCAATAAATATACATATTAAAATGTTCTCATTGATTTTATCAAATGTAGCATAAAATTCTTAAAATATTTCTAGCAAATTTTTCATTAAACCCATTTTTACCCATTTTTTTTTACCAGTCTATCTGGAGTATTTATTTATTTTAAAAATATATTGTCTTCGACTTTTCGTTTATTGCGAAGTCTTTTTTCAACAGGTTAAAACATTAAAACATTTTTAAAATTAAAAAAAAAATATTCAATATCATTTTGTTTCCATAGAATATTTCAAAATGGGTGGAAAAATAGGCAAATCTAAATCTGAAGCATTCGTGTTTATCACACTTCTCACATATCGAAAATTTAAAAATGTAAATATGTTCATGTACTTTAAAGATCAAGATTACTTAAAGATTAAAAAAATTTTCTTTGCAATTTTATATTTATCGTAAATTTAGCTATAATTAAATAATTATAATATTTAAAATAAAATAATAATAATTAACAATCTTTAATTCTAGAACAAAATTCTGTATTTCCAAAAAGTTTTTATAATTCCGCAGTTTCTTAACGCCAAACTCAAATATGGAATACAATTTAAGAAATCTTGTATTTTCATATAAAACATTTAAGCTAACTAAAAAAGATTCTTGTAATGATAATACCGCTATATAGCGCACTTACTCTGTCTTAGATTGACTTGGATTTATTGGTAGTATAAGTGACATTTTCATGATCTGTCAGACAGCTGACAGACGGCTCTTGAGTTCGGGCACGGAATCCAAACAAGATGTGCAATCTGGAGCCAATTGCCTTCGTCCCGCATAAATGGGAGCAAAAGTAATCAAGTGAGGAGAAGTAGCGCCAGGCGAGTCCACTACGGACAGATCGACGGACGACAGTCCGGCTGGCCAGCAGCACGCATGACCTACGACAACGAGGAACTCAGAGAGAAAAGAACAGAACAGTCGCCAGAACGTTTCACATATAAAGACGTTTAACTTAATTACGATTATGATTACGATTATGATGGCCAGAGTGGGGCGGGAATCAACAGCACATCAGAGGCGATTATAGAAATGAAAAGTGCTGCCGCATGCGAAATCAATGGATATCCACAGTTTATTAATATTCAATTAATGTGCGCGAGCAGACCTTGGCCAAAACAGGTGGTATCTGGCCGACAGCCACAAAGCGCAAATAAATAAAAATAATAACAACAATTAATTTAGCTCCACGTAGACGGCACGGGTTAAATTCTCAAACAGACCACGAAAAGGAAGTGGCAAAGACTGCGGCAAGCCGCCAGCTGAGCCAGCTGCACTTCTGACGACACGAGGTTATGCAGGCGGCTGCTGTTGGTGTGGCTGCCACAAGTGGCACACAAACAGATTTACATGCTAGACGCAAGACTCAAGACTGAAGACCGCACGGCACGTGCTGCGCATGCCCAAAAGTAAAGGCAAAAGAAGAAAACAGAGAACTCACAGAAACTGACATCGGATTTTATTCAAGGTGCAAACTGAAAACTCCCACGTTCATTTGGCAGCCCACTCGAAATTGATGTACGAGACACATGCGCATTCCCCTTCTCAGAGAGAAAGAGAGAGATAACTGCGAATCAAAGAGCTGAGCTCCTCATATGATCAATCACTTTGTCTGTCTGTCAGTTTGTTGTGCCCGACCGAACAAAGACTGCGACAATTGCCTTTGACAGTTTTTACCGTTCGTCAATTGTTGTTCGGGGAGGATTATTTCTGTAGAGTGTGCACATCAGTTTCGCATCCACACACTTATTTTTGCATATGCCCATCTGATTGATACTGCCCAAAGGGATGGGGGGGAGGGGAGACAGAAAAAAGCAGCTGCTTGAAATGTTGTGTTGACTGAAAAGTGTTATTAATGAGGCATTAATAATAAAAAAAATAAATATTTTTATTTATTTCTAGTAATGACTAATACAAAATACTTTTTTTAATTAAATATATGCATACATTTTTTAGAGACATCATTAAAATTTATATATATTAGAGAGTCATTGGATAATTGAGAATTTAATTTTATTTTTTACCATTAACAGATAATTCGAGAGTCGCAAAGCTTAAGCACCTTAAAAATTTTAAAATGTAAATTTTAAATCTATAAAATATAATATTAGAAAATGTGATTCGAACCAAAATTGGGCTCGAAATCAGTTAATGGCTTGAATTATTAATGATTACTTTTAAATTAATTGATTTGAAATTGACTGAACAAAAATATATTATTTTGAAAACATTTGTGTGGCTTAGAAAGCAATGAAAGTTATTCAAATTTCTGGAACGGTTTCTTAATGCCGAAAATGCTTTAAAAATATAAAATATTTGTCAGAATATTATTCTGGCACGTTGCGTAATTATTTTACATATTTTTCTATCACCTTAGCCATAATTTTGTCAGTATCTCAGCGCTTCAGTAAAAGTAAAAAAGGCCAATTTGAATATAAGGGCTGCCTCAAATACCAGTTTGTTTTACATGTATTTGGCATTCATATCTCTTCACGCATGCCAATTTGCAATGGGCTTTACAAATGTTCAACATATTACAAAAAAAAAAGAAAAGAAATTATCTATGTTGTGGCGCACCTTTGACGCGTGCCCCCCTCCAGGCTCGGGTCCGTGTCCATGTCCATGTCTGGGTACGGGCACACGCCTCAGCGTAACCATAAAAACTGGCAAACAAATCGCACTAATTAGCCAACATTTGGGTGACAACAATTCGCGGGCGTATTATCAAATTCAAATTGGCATAAAAACACTGGCAAATGAAATGGCAAAACACACACACACACACACACACACACACACACACACACAATGGAACCCAATGAATCGAAATATATTTTTGATATTTTTGTGGAATTTTTAATGCCAAAAATCATGTGCAATTGTCCCAACGCAAACATCACGATTTTGTGGGCCATAAATTAATCAAATCATTTGGCCCAGAACGACCTCTCGCCCGGGCACTCGAAATCAAAACAAAAAACCGAAATAGAAATCGAATTTGAAACTGAAACCAAATCGCCAAACATTTCATTAGTCAATGTGCATTTAACTGGGGTGGATCGCCAAATCAACCCCCGGGCAAATAGAATGGGATGCTAATTTTGAGCAGGCAAACGCCTCACGATCTAATGATAATGCTCCATAAATTATGCATTTTGACAATCGAACGGAATCGAGATTTATTTTTTGTTTTTTCAAATCGATGCCAATCTAATAGATGGCATTGCGATAGTAACTAAGTCAGGTTCTGGCGAAAAAGTGGCCACACACAAGCCAACTCCTGGCTCCTGGTAATATGTCAACATTTGCCAGCTAATTAAATCGAAATTGAATGTTAAAACCAAACACTTTTTAATAGGAAAAACCCACAAAATCACCACGGGCAGCAACTCGAGGCGCGGCAGGAGTCATAAAAACACACACACACACAGAGTGTTTGCCACTCTTCACACCTCACGACAACGCTGCAGACACATCCTGTGGCGCATGGCAGACGACGTCGTCGTCGTTGGTCTGGTCATTAGTGTCTGGCCACAGCAACGGAGGCGTCTGCATTTGTGTCACCTGCCGAGCTCGAGAGCCCGTGCCAGAACCGATGTTACAATTACCTGGTAATACGACGACCAAGACGACGACGATGACGACGACGACGACAACAGAATGTCTAACAACGGCACAGCTGGGGCATGGTTATGGGTAGGGCAATAGGTACGTGAGGATGTCAAGCCAGACGAAGATCGCCGCTGAGCTGCACCTGAGGGGGAGCCACATAAATAATGGCCAGTGAAGAAGTTGGCTGACTATCAATTATCCTCAAGCTCGGTTGGGTTATAAGTACTTTTTAAGCCCCTATGGGCTTCCAAATGTAGTACTCATAAATGTGTAGGTGAGTGTCTAATTAAACATTAATGTAAAACTGTAAGCTGGCTTCAATGATAACTGTTTAGTTTAGGCCACGAATGGTTTACTTAACTTTTAAAGAAATTGAATAATTTTTGAGTTAGGAATCTTAATCCAAGATCAATATGCTTAGAACGGATACTAAAATAATGCATTTATAATTCCACATTAAATGATTAAGTATTGAGCACGCTTAAATGAATTACAAAATACTTATTTAAAAAATATTAAAAAAATAATCTTAGACTTAGTATTGAAAAAAAGGAATTTTCATATTATAATTAATTTAAAATTTAAATGTATTTAAAATTTAAAATTCAAGTCGAAGAATTAAGTGCAAAATTTTTATCATGGTATATGTTTGATTTTAATCACAAAGTTAAATATTAATTATAATTTTTAATATTTTAGAAAAATAAATCTTAAACATTCGACAACATTAAATTTAAATATATAAATCAATTGTAATATAAATATACATGTATATATATAAAGCAACTATGTAAAACGAATATAATTTTTAATTCAAAATCTTTTAGAATCTTTTCGATACTAATTATATCTACATGGTTGTTAGTCAAATACTAAAATTTAATATTATAATATTATTATAATATATATTATTTATAAATGTGTGAAATGTAGCAAAAATGTATTATTAATAAAGTTGATCTAGAAATTTAATCATTTTCAAGAAAATATGTGTGGGATATTTCCAAACATTTTAAATTATTTCTATAAAGCAAATTTCAACATAGGAGCGTAAAATGAATTTTTGATAAATTGAATAGTTTTAATCGTATTGCTAAAAACCCCCTTTCGCACTTAGTTCCCACCAACAACCCTCGCAAGAGTTTGTTACCTTTATAGGAATAAAAACATGAATTTTCACACTTGAATGGAGGGCAAGAAGCTGCTACCAAGTTACCTTCTTGTAGTGCCCAATATAAATCCAATTAGCACGCTTTTGTCTGTCCGAACACAACGGACAATTTATGTGTGTGTTTGCCAGAAAAGAAAACAAATAAGGAAGAGCAAACGGAAGAAGAGCACAAAGGAACAGTTTTCGTCTCGACTGGATCCTTGGCTTGAACACTCAGAGGGGTGTGTCATCATCATCATCATCAACATCATCATCATCATCGTCTTGCGCTGCGGAACTTTATGACTTGTGCTCACCTTTTATGCTCACCATTAAACGCTATTAGCGGGCATTTAAGGATCACATTTTGTTCATTTAATTTTTTTTTTTTTTTTTGGGTAGGTCACTGAGGTTAGGTCGGGGAGGGTGTCCAAATGCGCTGTTAATCTAATAAGCCGCAAACACGCAAACAAGTTCACGTGGGAAAATGGGAGCAATAACAAATGAATAGGGAAAAATTGTGCGTGGGCTGCGATCGCCAGATTGGGTTAGGTGCCAAAACTGGGTGTGCGTGGGAAGTGCTGCAGAAATTGAAAGAATTGCCAGACAGCGTGTTAGTTATTTATGGACATGGATATGGGATTGGATATGGGAAGAGAACAGTACAGAACAAGGGAACAGCGCCCACGTCAAGTTGCCGGCCAAAGATCATCAATTTGAGCACATTCAGGCTCCAAGTTGGTGGCTATAAAAGCTTGGAGCAGCAGCCACAGGCTCCACAGTCTTCTTTTCACTGCGCGCACAAAATGTGGCATCTGTTTGGATTCCTGCTGCTCCTGCTGGCCGTCGTCGCCATCTCCAGCAGCGAGCTGGCGAAGCAACTGGACGAGGATGGTGAGCTGCCCGTTGGCAGCGATAAGGAACTCTCGGATCTGGTCATCACCACCGCATTGGGCAAGATCCGTGGCACCATATTGCCCTCGCAGGCGGGTCGCAATTTTTATGCCTTCCGGGGCATACCCTATGCCAAGGCGCCCGTCGAGAATCTGCGGTTCAAGCCGCCGGAGCCGATCGAGCAATGGTCTGACACCTTCGATGCCACCTTCGATGGACCCAAGTGCCCGCAGCCGGGCCTGTTCAGTGAGGATGTGAGCGAGGACTGCTTGCGGCTGAACATCTACACACGGGAGCTGCCCAGCGAATCGCAGCCCAATCCCAAGAAACCCGTCATTGTGTTCATCCATCCCGGTGGCTTCTATTCGCTGTCCGGCCAGAGCAAGAACTTTGCGGGTCCGCAGTATTTCATGGATCGCAACCTGGTGCTGGTCACCTTCAACTATCGGCTGGGCACACTGGGCTTCCTGGCCACGGGCACGGCACAGGCGCCGGGCAACATGGGTCTGAAGGATCAGGTGCTGCTGCTTCGTTGGATAAAGCTGCACATCTCACGATTCGGCGGCGATCCAAATGCGATCACATTGCTCGGCTACGGAGCGGGCGCCATGGCCGTCACCCTGCACATGGTGTCGCCCATGTCGCAGGGCCTCTTCCATCGCGCCATCGTGATGAGCGGCGCCGCAACGGGACAGTGGACGCTGCCGCAGCACCAAATGGATGTGGCCAAGAAGCAGGCGGCGTTGCTGCAGTGCAACACGGAGGATGTCCACGAAATGCTGGACTGTCTGCGAGAGGTGAGCACAAGAGTTGAATATCGCTGCCAGGCTAGCTTCTAAAGATCTCCACAGAAACACTATTTGGAGTATGCGAATACGCTGCCGCGCATGTTCGACTTTGGGCGCAACAATCCGCTGATCTTGTGGAAGCCGGTGGTGGAGCCGGACTTTGGCCAGGAGCGTTTCCTCATCGAGGATCCCGTGCGCAGCTATCAGAATGGCGACTTCATGAAGATACCCGTCATAACGGGCATGACCAAGGACGAGTTTGTGGGCCCAGCCATATGTGAGTACCCAAAGAGAAAGAGGAGGGTTCCTAAATTTGAGAAAAACCGATAGTCAATTCGATATATGTTAAACAGATCGATTTTTCGATATTTACGATATATCAGATCTCATCTTCTAAAATTAATTAATTAAATTTCCCTTGATTTTATTTTCAAAGAACTTTGATTAATATCGAGCTTAATCGATATTCATTGCGATATGACCGTTATTTATATTTACTTGTTTCTCCCCGATATCAATATCGAAAATCCCCCAGTTGGTATAAACTTATAATTTATTAATTTATAAAATAGAAATTGTATATAACTTTTTTCCATATTCCGTAAAATATGAATTAACTGAATTTTTTAACTACGAATTTCGTAATATTAATTTATTTTGAACGAAGAAAAATTTTTTTGTAAATTTCTATTACTAAGCAGAGTAGATAATCATGTTAAATTTCAAAAAAGAGAAAAGCACATTTACAAGAAGAACCAATCTAGTGGCAAGAGGAAATTCTATTTAATATATGAACAAATTATACAAAAAAAAAAAGCTTTGGGTATTCCGGCTTTTTGGAAAAAATCAAAAAAATTCACATATATATTTAATGCCGATTTTTGCACACCTAACGAAATAACAAATAACAAATACGAAATAACAACGAAAATTGGAAATCCCTACTTTGAACTCGTAGCCATCCTGCAGAGTCCCTCGCTGCTCGGCGCCTTCAATGACAACTTTGAGGCACTGGCGCCCATTTGCTTCCTCTACAATGGCAGCAGTCCACGTGCTGGGAACATCAGCCAGGAACTGCGGCAACACTACTTTGGCCAGCTGCCCCTCGATGCGAACGGATCGCTGCAATCTCTGGCCACGCTCTACTCGGACGCCTTGACGGGCTTTGGCATACATCGATTTGTGCATCTGGCGGCGCGCTCCACCAAGGTATATTATTATCGGTTTGCGTACCAGGGCGGTCGCAGTCACATACACTATCCGGAGGATGCGCCCTATGGCGTGGTGCATCACGACGATCTCATGTATCTGTTTGTGGAGCCCTCAGTTAGTCGCATGTTGACCGAGGACGATGACGAGTTCCGTATGGTCGACATTCTCACGCGCATGTTCTCGGCCTTTGCCTACAAGGGGTTGGTATCCATCCACGACTGTACTCCGGATTTATTTACTTAAATGTGCATCCGCAGGGATCCCAACAAGCCCAGCGATGAGAAGTTGCGCAACATTCGCTGGCGTCCATTCAGCTTCAAGAAGCGCTACTATCTGGACATTGGCGACGAGCTGATCCTCCAGGAGGGTCTCAATGCCGCACGCTACGAGATCTGGAAGCGCCTGTTCCCCCTCAACTGGCGACGTCAGACCAAGGACCAGTATATCTAAATAGCCCTTGAGCTCAACTGTACCAACTGTGCTTTCGATTCCATAAAATGCAATTTGGCATTCCAAATGTTGTCTTTCAATTCAGTTGCAATTGTTTTTTTGTTGGTTTTTCTGTTGTTGTTCAGTTGCCAAGTGATAAACCAATTGGCATAATTTTCAGTTCCAATTTGATGTGCGTCTCCCTCAATGTTGTTTATGTGTTTATGGTTTATTTTTTTTTTTTTGTTTTTTTGTTAGGTATGCGTGTCATCACTGTGTGGGTGCATATATTAAGTCCGTCCGAGTCGATAGCTTTGGTACGTGCCGTGCATTATGTTCTGCCACCGATCGCGTGCCACGACATGCACTGCGAGAAATTTTTGCTTACTTAATCATTGACATATTTCAAGGCATGAATTATATATGTATACTTATAAAATAATTGTTGATATTTCTATATTTATTTTAAATTAAACCTTTGTTATAATTTTTCAAATTTAAATTTTGAATATATAAATTTTATATAACATTTTTCCATATTACGTAAAATATTGTTAAGTGAGTAATATTTGTTTTTTTTTTTTTAACTAAACTAACTGCTAAATATTAATTTATTATAAAAGAAGGAATTAATTCTAGTGGCAAGAGGATATTCTATTAAATATATGAACAAATTATAAAAAAATTGATATTCTGGAATTTATGTAAAAGGTCCGGCTTCTGTATACAGAATAACAGTTTTCTGCAAAGTTTCAAAAATTGACGTATATATTTCATGTCGTTTTTTTGGCACATATTACTAGCTTGAATTATGCAATATTGCATTCCATAATCCCCAATATATTAAGAACAGAGCAAATATAAAAAGTCTAAAATATATTCACTTAGATTTATTGTTTCAGTTAGTTAATATTAGATGATTTTTGAGACTTGCCAACCTTCAGATCTGCAAGTGACCCGTTTATTGAGCTCAGTGTAGCTCGTTCGTTCAATGCCAAACACTCAACAATTTCTGGCAGCACACAGATGTTGCGCAAGCCATTGTTGCTTTACTGGGGCACTCGCAGCCTATTTTCATTTTTATTGCTCTTATCGGAGTTTGGTTACGCTTGACAGCATGACAGTGTCAAAAGCGAGCTGACGGCCGGCCTGATCAACGCCCCATATCGTATTGGACTCGGTCGGACCTGGTCGGTTATCCTGACGGACTCATTAGCATAGGGCACACATGACGCTGCCAATTGGCAATTGCCGGCCAGAATTCCAGCACGTCACATGAGTCACGCCAAAGCATCATCACAACAGAGAGAGAGAGAGAGTGAGAGAGAGGTTCTGCGTTGTGAGGGAGTCGAATAATATATTAATTTATGCAAATTGCCCTTAGGGAGTGCGGTTTGCCTCGTCTATATCTGCGGCAATAGATCTCTTTACTGGGCTGGGGTTGCACATTTTGATCGTTTCCACTTTAGTTTTAATTGCTTGGCTTGTCAGCATATGCTACTCCACAATTGTCTGTCTGGCCGTCTGCACGTTTCTATAATTTGTTAGACACCTCGTGAAGTATAGCAAAAACAAAAAATAATAATAATAATAAAAGCAAAAAATAAATACATCGCATTGAATTGGCATTCCAATTTCCAACGAAATATTTTGAGGCCTCGACTCGATTTCGATTTCCACGAAATTCAGCGCAAAATAAAGCTGTGAGCTGCCCAACCGGAGGCATATCAGATCCAAGTGCCCGCTGTGTCCACGAGTTTCGCTGGAGCGCAACTTTTATTGACTGATGGAAATCGCTCAAACGCTATTGAAAATTTCAGCCACAAAATGTAATTAGATTTCTGGCCAACACTCCACACTAACAAAAGCAACAAAAGTTACAAAAAAAAAAACTCTTCTCGATGAACCGCAACTTCGAACTTCCTTCTGTGGTTTCTGTGGACGACGCGTGCTTGGCACCTCCTGCTGTCAAGATCAGTGCCCAGGAATCTCTTTTGCTCTTACAATGAAGTTGTCTGCGCAATTGACGTGCGATAAGGCCCCAAGTTCAACTAAGCTCGTTGGAAAAACCAAGGAGTCTCTTACATAGAAAAATTTGCAGAAACATCACAAAACTCATAAATAACACAAGCAGCAACAACAACATCAACAGATGCTTGAAAGTGTCCACCAAGCTGTCTCCCTGGAGCCCAATGCGCAGCTCTTTTTCTGTCTGAGCCGCAACTCTTTGGCACCTATTTTTTCTTTTGTTTTGTTTTTTTTTTTTTTGTATCGCGCATTGACGATAATGTGCATTGCATTTCACAATTTATGACTCACTTGGCTGAACTCTGGTTTTCAGCTCTGGCAACTATGCCAGCTATTTATTGGGTTAAGCTCAGCAGATGGTCATTGGCGGATTGGCTTACATACTTCCACTGGAAGTGGGTGCTGTGGGTGTGGGAAAGGCGACTTGCATAGATATTTGGGTGAAATATTCTGAATGCATGTGGTTAAGTGGGTTAGATCGGTTAAAAAAAAAAAAAAATACGAAATTGGAATAGAAGAAAGGTTGCTTATTTTGGGAGTAAATAAATAGGGTATGCATGAATTGAAAGAAAAAATTTAAAATGGTATTAATTAATTAATAAATGAATTTAAAGGAAAAAACCTAAAATGGTATAAACTATTTAATAAATGAATTGAAAGAAAAAAATTAAAATGATATTAATTAAAACTTGAAACTTTATTGGCTTTGTAGATTAAACTGGCAGAATTGATGCAAGTATAATTTAATATAAGATAGAGGGAAAAATACTTTTCCCTATTTGAATTATGTTTTAAATGTAAAAAAAAAGTATGATTATAATTTTTAAAATTTTTTAAATAACTATTTACCAAACATATATAATAAAAATTTTTTGATAATTTTAAGAGTTGCATATATATTAAAATATAAAAAAACCAAGATCCAAGTCATGAATCATGAAAATCGCAATAACAAATAAATTTTTGGCTCATAATCAGACTTGCCCACACGCAGTTACTCAACATTCTCGTGAAAAGCAACCGCAGTTCCCTAATCTGTCTATTCCACAAGCCCTTATTAAAAAGAAATAATAAGTGGGAAACTTAAAAACCAAATATATAAAATTATTTTGTTATCAACTGGCATATTATCCGAATTCGTGGCGCATGTCGAGTCCAGGAACCAGGGTTAGCGGGATTCGGGAGTTGAATTGGGAAATGACTTTCGTCTAATTAGCATAGAGAGTGAAATGCATTTGCGTGCGGCGGCAGTCGATGAAAACACGTTGATGGGCTGGCGAGAAAACCATTAACAACATAAAATACTGTATGCTCATCATTTTTAATAACTGAAGCGATCCTGCGGAGTTGGGCAACATATTGAAAATTGTATTTGTGAAGTCGCAGCGGCAGCTTTCTGCGAGTGTCGCGTGCCGATCGCAAGCTGAGCTCAGTTGAGCTGGAAACTCATCTCATGCTGTGGCTGTGGGCTGGCTGACGCGGATCTGTCAGACATCGGGCCTGCTGTCCTTCTGGTCCATTGTCCTGTTCTGAGCAGCCTCGTTTTGTCTGTTGTCATCGCGGCGTCGTATTTCAATAATAGTTTTAGCCCAGCCTTGTTTATTTACAGCTTTCAACTTAACTTATGATGGATCATGTTGCACGGTGTCGCTTATTGACTAACTGACAGTGGGTCGAACCACTCGACACGGAGGGGTGCGTTTTTCACCACTGTGCTGAGGTGCTTATGAAATAAGTGTAGAAATAGTTGTTAGGTTTTCATAACAAATTTGAACTTAGGAAATATGTATTATGAATATATGTATACAAGTTAGAAGAAAGCAAGGGCACAAAGTTAGAAAACAATATTTATTAAATGAAATAAATAAATATATAAAAACGAAATAAAATTATCAAAATAAAATATGTAAATTAATAAATAAAGAATATAAATACATAAATAAAATAAAATAAATTATAAAAAGAAATCATATAAATGAATAACTATGTAATAAATAAAATAAATACATAAAACCAAATTGAGTTATAAAAATAAAACATTTAAATAAATAAATATAATATATAATAAAAAAAATAAAAACATAAAAAGAAATTAAATTATAATAACAATAAAAATTAAACATATAAATAAGTAAATATATAATAAACAAAATAAAAAATTATAAAAGTAAAACATTTAAATTAAAAAATATATAATAAAATAAATACACAACATTTATTACCACAATAGCAAAATATATTCACTTGGTACAGAGTATAATGCACATAATGTACTACATGAAATATCACACGATAAATAAAAAAATTAAATCTGCAAAAATTAAGCAGAACGAGAAGTAATCGAACAATTTCTGACCTTCAAAATGAGTTCGTTTGATAACAATATTTTTTTTACGCGCTTGGGTTTTGTGATTTTATTGCACACATCGATACATCTACATATATATTAATGTTACTTTATACGTATATGAGTATGTAAATATACACAGAATGGGTTATCTGAGACAGTTTATCCTCGTGGACAGCCCTCGCATTCCTGAGCCCGCCAGTTATTTGTTTTTAGTGCGTGGCAGTAGATTGTAGTAGATGTCGGAGTCGGGGGCGCTAAGGGGACTCTAATGAGCATGTCAAAAATTCTACTGGTGGTCTATCATATTGAAAACCGACTGACAAATCGTTCTCGCATGTGAAAGTTGCACTCCAAACATTGATTTATGTTGGAGCCCAAAAAAAATAAAAAACCAATTGATAAAACGTTAACTGTCAACAGTTTAGTGGCCCCTTAACTAATTGCTCAATAAGATTTTTACCTGTTTGGGTGCCATTAGAACAAGTGCAACAAATTTTATGAGCTGAGCTTGCTGCTGGGGCATGCAACAACGGCTGTGGCCCCCAAAGCAATTCTCAGGCAGCCCCGCTGTCGACTATTAATCAAAACTGTAGCATCAACTTTTGGGCTAACACAAAATACAATTTCATTAATTGTAGCAAAACATACAAAAGCATAGAAGGAAAAACCACACCCGCATGCCTATATGGAGACTTTCCCACGAAAGCGGTGGCCAACAGCAGCTCATCATAGTCAGATATGTATATATGTATATATATATATTGACCAAGGCCTGACCTGGCGCTACATTAGCGAAACCCGCGACCCGTTTGGAGTTCATTCAGGTGGCTGCCGCATTAGCTAGTTCAGGCACGTAGTTTTAAAAAAAAATAAGGTGAAAAATCCATGAAGAGTTACGAGAGTTCGAGTATCGCGGCTGCAGTTCACGTGAAGACAGCTGCCGATTCCACGGCAGCAACATGCGCCCTCATATTGCAGCTCAACTTAACAGCAGCAGCAGCAGCAACAAACATGAACGTCAACCACGTAATCAACTTACAACACATCGGTCTGGCCTGTCTACCAGCCAGCCAGTCAGTCCGTTTGTCCGTCCGTCTGTCCAAAATAGTAAACATCCATCCCTTTGTGCCACAAAAATTGCAACACTTTTGAAAGAGGGATGGCAACCCCCGGCACCCGGAATTCGAGACCAGAACGGAACCAGGAACCAGAAGCACATTTGAGGGTGCCAGCTCTAATGTTTGGTTTCATTAGTCTTAAGCGACAAATCAAACAGTTTGTGGCAGTTACTCTTCTCTATTTTTTTTGGGATTTGTAATTTTTGCCAGGCCGTTGTTTACACTCATTAGTTGGGCTCTACGGATTGTCACACCCTCTCTCTGACAACTAGCATACGTTGATGCTGATTCCCTTTTTTCTCTGGGATTGGGTTGAGTTGAGGGTGATCGGGTGTTGTTTGGGGTGTTGTTGCCATTTCCACTATTTAAAGCACATTAATAATCACATTTGACAACAACAACAATATTGACAGCAGTCGCTTTGGAAAAACTGCAAACAAATATTTGCACAGAGTTTTGAGGCACAAACAATTTTTGTCGGTCAAAAAGGGGGCACTTAACACGCCTGTAATTATTGGGCTATTTGGCTGATTTTGTGGTGCCGTCGATGATTGCGCTTTTTATGGGTTTTTCCATTGGCTGTCGATGGAGATTATCAGCTCAACCACTTTGAGTAGGTGGAAACTGACTCAATTGGCTAACAATGTGATATTTGATTGATTTACAATGAACTATTTGGGTACATTAAACTATCTTTTACTCAAATAATAATCGGATGTTTGATCTTTAATGCTAATCTAATTTTAGATTTAACAAAAAATTATAAAAAAAAAAATTGAAAATAAATTATTTAATTTATTGTATTTTGCTTATACCTAATAAACTGATCAAGCTACGAATAAAAAAATATTTTTTACATTTTTATTTTTTTTGTACATATTTTTGCATATATATGTATATATATATAAAACATAAATACAAAACAACTGGTAAGGCTTTTTTACAAAAAAAAAAAAAACAGCGAGAACTGATTAACTGAAATAATTTTAGTGCAATTTTTTTAAATTTTTATTTTTTTTATTTTTATTTTTTTTTGTTCGGTTTAGGCTTGTGTCTGTGAATCGCAAAATAGTTGTTATATAGAAAATATACAAATATCACTATGCTATCGAACCGAACAATCAATTTTTGTATAAAAACACAGCAACTATAGTTTTTTCTTGTTTATTAAAATAAATATAATTCGACTAATTTAAATGTTTTTTTTTTAACTACACATTGTGAAGAAATTTGCTGTAACTTTTTATTGTGTTGTCTGTAAGCCATCAACAAAGGTCTATAAATACTGTCACAGCCAGTTCAGAAATGTGTTTATTATTATTTTAATATTATATCCCTTTGTTTTTGTTGTTGTTGTATCTACCTGTTTGGATCCTGAGTAACGCTTTGTATGTTCGGTTACCATAAATAGCCGCTGTGATTTAGGGGCCCGAAGTGAAAAAAATTTAAAGCGAGGGTGGTCCATGTTGTTCTCATCGCCATAAGCATTAACGCCATTATTAACAAGAGCCCAAACAACAACAACGAACAACAACAAACAACGTGCATAATTATGATTGGGTCCCGGGTTCCCCAAAATCCCAATAGTGTTGTTGTTTTCGTTGTTGTTGTTGTTGTCGCTGTCTGTCGCCGGGGCTTCAAACAAAAGCGACGATATCAGAGCGAGCAAACAACAAAAGACACTCAAACGGCGACCACACACAACCTACACACACACACACACACACACACACATGTCATGGAGTAGCTGTGACAGACAGCGAGACAATGGCGGATGGAATGGAGCGTGTTTTGAGGGGGGAAGGGGGGAACAGTTGCACATATGAGTCTGTCTGTGTGTGTGTGTGATATTTGCTTATCGAATAATCAAATTGTTTATCGGGCCCAACTAAACCGTGTATAAAAAAACACACAGAGACACAGGCAAAACAATTAATTTTAAAGCCGTTTGAAGTGAACACTTTCACCACAGAGCATAGAGGAGCGCGGAGAAAGGGGCGAGAGAAAGCAGCAAGAGTGTCCTTTTGCCTGTTGTGCGCTTGGGTAAATTGCGTTTGATGTTTGTTTTTATTGTTGTTGTTTTTTTTTTTTTTTGTTTCTCATCCGCTGTTGTTTGACTTGGGTCCTTTGAGCCTGGGAGCCGCTACAAGTGCGCGTTTCTGGCCAACCATTAATCAAGGCAATTTACATTTGTATAAATATTTAATTAAGCGTTGTGATTGTTCAATCTTATGTTCGCCGTCGGCTGTCCGGCTTTATCTGTCACAGCGTAGGCGCCAGCAATGGAGATTAATTAATTGAAATTGTAAGAAAATCTTCTTAAATGTCCATAAATTATAAACTGGTTGGCGCTAACAGAAAACTCAATTATTTTTTTATTTTTGTGAGATATATATTTATTTAGTTTATTTGTTCTGATATTTATAATTATATAAAACTGACTGCAAGATTAACGAGTGTAAATTATTATTATACGATTATTATTTATTATGTTTTTATCTACATTTTAACAGCTTTTTTCCTTTCCGCTACCGATTAAATTGATGTACCTGTAGAAACCTTTTAAAAAAATTTAAACAAATATTTATAAAAAAAATTTAGCACGCTGTGCGGAAAATAAGTGAAATATAGTACTTAATCTTTATCATTTAATTTAGTTTTAACAATGTTTATTACAATATATTAAATTAATATTAATCTTAAAATTACATTGGTAGGTGATCATATACATATATATACCCTAGTGTTCGCATACAACGATAGATCTCAACTTGTTTGGTGTACAGATTAATCCTGCATTTGAGTTTAAAAATAAAATTTTTGGACCAAATTCATGTAAAAAATGTTTAAATATTGATATTGATTTCGCTTTCTCTCTAATTCTTCAGAAAAAGCTTTAGATTGCTCATTCGAAACTGCCTTTCCACGAATATCAATCGATTGCTTCAAGGTGGCTGGAAACAACCCCAAAAAACAAAAAAGATCAACAACAACAAAAAAACACCAAAACACGCTGATCGAAATTCACTTAAAAGGCCAAACAAATATATTCAGTTGTTGAACAAATTTAAAGCACGCTGCGCCGGCTGTCAGAGGCTGAGTCTTCCCAGAAACCCAACAAAGCCGCTCTCCACTCTCAATTTGTATTGTCATTAGCGATTATGGGCAAGGACCTGGGCCTGGGACTGGGACTGGGTCTGGGGCGTAACACGATATGTTGACAAAACGCAGACAGACATACATATCTGTGGATATATACATATATAATTCGATCGCTGACAAACCAATAAAGCATTTGCAACGGCGCTACTTCAAAATGTTTACTCCTTTGCGTCCTGGCGTCCATTGTGCACGCCACAAACACGTAATCAAAACCACAGCCGCGAAGTGAGCATGATAAACCACAAAAAAAAAAGAAAAGGTCGATCAAGGACTAGGTTTTTCATTTGAAATACATGTGGCATGGTTTGTGCGGCGCAGGCGTAACGAAAGTGAAATCGAGACAGAGTCCCAACCGGCAGCTGGAACACCTTCGCATCAGCATCATCATCACGATGATGATCATTCTGTTGTTAGACGGCACAAAGAACCGGCCGAAAGTCAAAAGGGGCACGCGCTCTCAACCCCCGAGCCGAGGACAAGAGAGCTCAGTTGTGTTAAACCGGGCCTAGATCAGGGGACCCAGCCTGTTGTCTAGACAGTCGTCAGACACAAGTTTAATAGACTTATTGTAATTGAGTCACAAAAGCCACTCGAATATCGAATCACAACTCTTTCACAATTTCCAGCTGTCACAATTGGAAAAGGTGTTGGCTCAATAATGTAGATTTTCTAGGGGCGCACTTACAATTTTTCTCAACGCAATTTTGCATGTGCTTCGTCACTTTAAGCATTTTTGTTGTCGAATTTAATTAAAATGTTCGCAAATGTTTTGCTTGTTGCCTTTTACCTTTCTCATTGTCGAATCTCCTGTTCTGTGCTCTGTGCGTTTTTGTCAAGTTGACTTGGCCACCTTTTTGTGGCCTTTGTCCCAAAACAGAATACGGCACAATGCGTGTACAGTTAAATGTTTGCTCAAGCCCCCTTCCACACACACACACACACATAACACTTGGCTAACAAGTTAATTTTCCATATTTTCTTTGGCAAAAGTTTACACGAACTCTACATCAAAGTCATTATGTGGTCCTCTTTGTGCGGTTTGCTTGGGCTATTCCTGTGTGTCCTGATAAGTAAAACAAAGGCTTTTTAATGAGAAGGACCCCAAAGACAAATGCTTTTTGACTTTGAGACTGACTTAACGTGTGGAGTTTTTCCTAAAGGGAATTTTTATTTCAATATTTTTAAAAACATCGTTTACCAAATATTTTACATATGTAGATAAATATTTGTAGTTTATTTTACAAATCTTCACTAGTTAAAATGTTATATTATTGTTCTGTTTCAGCATTAATTTTTATATATATATATTTTTTTTTGTAGTTAAAATATTTTAAAACCTAGAAGAAAGAAAAAAATGTAGATTAAATGTAGTTAAAACTTCTTCTTAGTTATTTTAAACTCATGCATGAAAAATTACCATTTTACTTAATTTTTTAAATAATATTAAGTATTATCAAATTTAATAATTTAATAATAAAAAAAAATAATAATTGGCTTAATAAAACTAATATTATGAGTTATATATCATAATACATTTTTTTCATTAAAAATTTACTATAATTATCTATAGACAAAATATGCATGCGTGAATATTAAAATTTAAAAATTCACAAAAATATTAATTGTAAACTTAATACAACACATTATACAATTTTATATTTTATTTTTATAGCTATTAATTTAACAAATTTATAAATTGAAAATTAAACAAAAATGCCAAAATATGTCGCTTTAAAATTTACTGTTACCACACATTAACTCGCAGTCGAGATGGGAGAACATCCCTTGCCCAAAGTACTCGAATCCCCCCCTCGGACAGAAAGGACTGACGATAATCCTTTTGCGACTGAGATTTTCACGCAAGAACAAACCGCTTAAATGCTGCCAATCTGAAATGTCAATAGCAGCGTCCGTCCGGGCTTGGGGGCGGCACAAAGGGGGGTGGGGTGGGGGGTTGCCAACGGTTGCAACATATGCGAAACTGTCCAATGCCACAAAATTATCGCACAATTACAACTCGACAGAAGGTCAAAAGACCTCAAGAACCATTTAAAGAGAAATTAATGTGTATTTAAGCTGCGCCAAAGACTAATTGCCCAAAGGCGCTGGCCAAAACAAGTTTCACACACACACACACACACACACAATCTCCGAAAAAGACTGAAAATCTCACGCCTTTTGTTGATTAATTAATCAAAGTAAATAGCTGCAGCGAGCCAGCGACGTCATTAGCCTAATCTAAACGGCCTATTGATAAGCTTGTTTTTACCACACCTAATGGCTACATTAATTTGGAGAGCACGGCCACGACCGAGATGGGGATCAGGAGGAGTTGACTCTGGGCGGCGCAGTTGGAACCAGGTTTGGGAAACAGCTCATCCCAGACGGCATACTGGTCAACAAAGGCGGGTGGCCCCAGCTTGGTCGCATTGTTGTTGTAGAGCAACTGCATCCGTGTCGCATTGCAGGGCGGCCAATCCACTTTGGCATTAACAATTGGCTTACTGCAAAAGAAACATTTTAGATTGCAATTAGCTGTAGTTCTTGATTGACCTTACCCCGTCTTGGCAAAGTGGGCAATCCACGCGGTCATGCGCTCCATCATGAACAGATCCGTGTGATTTGGGCTCATCAGCTGGCCATACCACAGACCGGGCATCACATACTGCCAGTCATCCGCATGGCCCACTCCGCTGGGCCTCTCCTCGTTGCCCAACGGCGCCGAGAGACTCCGCTGGCCAATGTAGTCCATCCGTGTGTAGTAGACATTGGTGTATTTGCGCGCCAGCTCCACCAGCCGATAGACGCCGTGGCCAATGATGCCATCCGAGAACATTTGTCCGAATCTCTCGATATTGCCGGCATTCAGCTCGCTCGTGTTGTTGCCCAGATAAAAGTCCTTGAGGCGATTGCTTTTGGTCTCGTTGTAGTCAAAGAGAAACAGTTCCGGCGCATAATCCTTAAAGTTCGTGATGATGTCGTGCAGCAGGAGCTCATTATCAACGTGATCTAAAGAGATTGGGGAAATGAAGATAAGTTGAAAACCTCAATAAATTGTAACTAACTAAAATCTCAATTCAAAAAATTTCTTAAAATTATTAATATTAATTTAAAAAAAAAATAAAATTAAACTAAACTTAAAACATTTTTATAAATTATTAATCTTAATTAAAAATAAAAAATAAAACTAAACCAAATTAAAAAAAAGTTTTTAATATTTTTTTTGTTTTATTTTGAATTTATATTCTCCGTTTGTAAAAGTTTGTGTTAGTGGAAGAGATAAACGAAATAAAAAATTATAAGCGACAAAAATAACAAACTTTTTAAAGCTGTTTTTAAATTTATAATAAATTAATAGTAAAAAATTAAATAAATTAAATAAATGCGATAATCAATAGACATATAAAAGCCCAGTAATTCGATTTGTTTTCCTTTTTTAACCCATTTAATTCAAAACCCCGATAATTCGAAAATAGTGTTAATTCATAAAAAAAAATGTTGTTCCCTTGCAATTTTGAATTATTGAGATTTGACTATATAATTGGCTCCCTAAACTTTATACGCACGCATTGTGGTGTAGTCCAGTTCGTTGGTGGTGAAGCT
Source organism: Drosophila micromelanica (assembly GCA_004143825.1). Taxonomy (NCBI): domain Eukaryota; kingdom Metazoa; phylum Arthropoda; class Insecta; order Diptera; family Drosophilidae; genus Drosophila; species Drosophila micromelanica. The sequence goes on from SCDY01000316.1 coordinate 97,626, forward strand.
GACCAGGAGCGGCACCCGCCGGAAGGAGCCCTTGTCGAAGCGGGTGGTGGGATGCTCACTCAGAAAGTAGTTGTCGATGGCGTAGTTCCACTTCATGTTGACGAACTTGTACTGCTCCCAGGTGCTGCAGACCTCCACGATGCGCTGCCAGGTGACATTGCGCAGGCAGTCGGCCCGGTCGTCCACATCGTACATGGGACAGGCCACCTCGCGGGCCAGCAGGCGGCTCCAGAACTCGTTGTGTATGCTAAAGTGGTTCGTTGCCGAGCCGCTCATGAGGATGGCCCGATGGAATAGATCCTCGGTGAGAGGCGACGCCAAATGCAGACTGACGGCCATGGCGCCAGCACTCAGGCCGAGCAGGGTCACCTTGCTGGGATTGCCGCCAAAGTTGGCTATGTGCGACTGCACCCACTCCAGTGCCAACAGCTGATCCAGGTAGCCGTTGTTGCTGCCACCCAGAAAGCCCAATGCGCCCAGCCGATAGTTGAAGGTGACCAGCAGCAGGTCGTGCTCCAAGAGATACTGCGGACCAGCCTCGTACTGGCTGTGACCACTGCCCAGGACATTGGCACCACCGTGAATGTAAACAATCACCGGCAGGCTGGCACTCAGATCTCGTGTGTAGACGTTCAGCTTGAGGCAATCCTCGCTCATAAACAGGGCAATGCCCGTCTGTGGACAGATCAGCGAATCGGAGGTGGCCTTCAGGGTCGCAGTGCCCCAGGCCTGTATGGGTCGAGGCGACTGGAAGCGCAGCTCACCCAACGGCGGCTGGGCGTAGGGTATTCCGCGGAACGCATAGATCGTCTTGCCGCTAAAGCTGCTCATTTGGCCGCCCTGAATGGCACCCAAGGTGGTGCTAACCACCGGATCGTTTTCATTGGCAAGGCTCGAGCTCGGCACCAGCAACAGCCCCACCAGCACCACCGGCACCACCAGGCGATTCAGTGCACAAGTCATCTTCCTTTTCCCACACACACAATTTCAAATTCAAATTCGATTTCGATTTCAATGTGAAGTGGGAAATGTTATTTTGCACCACGTTCGGAAATTTACTCCTCAGGGTGGTGCGACGCACCCGCATTAAAAAGATCGCTCGCACAACTAACAAACTAAAATTGCCGACTTCACACGGTCCGTTCGCTATCGCAAAGCAGAAATTGATAAGTTGCTTAGCGTTTGATTAGCATTTGATTAGGGTTTATATGCCCACTCTATAAATAAAAGTATAAGTCAGGTATATAAAAAAATTAAATTTTTATGGAATTTGTGGCTACTGAGTTCCACTAAAAAAAAATAATAATATTTAATTTAAAATATCTTTTATTTCTTAAAACCCAGCTGTAAGATCCTTTCTAGATTATTAATTAAGGCTAACTGAACCTGACCTATGATTTCAAGTTTCCTTCTTTATCACCAGCTAGCACTATAAATGCATACGAAATCAGATAGATCAGGCCGATAAAAATATCTGTTTAACAAAATATAACACATACCATAATATGTGAAGATTGCCTAAATTTTACAATTGTAAATTGCTTATTTATTTAACTGAATATCTTGTTTGAATTTTCTTTCGCCACTAGTGTTTCACTTGACTTCATTTTTGAAACATTTTGGCTACGCGTTTTTATTTTCCTATTGTTTTATGAGCTCTACATAAGTGAAAGAAATAGAAAATATATATGGTAAAAAAATTTTAACTGTTCCTTAAAAAGAAAAAATCGTACAAAAATTTTAAAAATAAATAGGGTTAAGTTGAATTTACTTTATATAAATATAAGCACGAAATTTGGTGGTATCCCAACGAATATTGCAAAGCACAAAAACAAAGAGGAATCTGTAAAATTTTATTCACAGCTGAGCAGCATAAATTGACATTCAAACCAGTTGTATACGCTGCTTGTTTATAATTCACAAACTGTTTAAGCACATGCTTATATTAAGCCCGTCTGGTGCGAATTTTTGTTGTAGAGATCGCTCTTCTGACCGCTTCCCAATTTGCTTAAGAAGTTATCCGGCTGGCATTAACTATATGCCCATCCTTGCTTTCAATCGGGCATTTCGCTTGGTATTTTCTAGACTTCTTCGTGACCTTGGCCAGAAATGTTCGTTCGCAAGCAAATCCATTTCAATTGAAACTTATTGCTTCATTGAAGTGTAGGATTGAGTTTCGCAGCCGTTAGAGACACAGCGCCCCTTCCGCTAGCTGAAGCTGAAGCTGATCCTACGCCCGCAGATTTGTTTTTTTTTTAGAGTTTCGTGGGTATTTCTCATGGATTTGGCAGCAACAGCAAACTCGCTGAGATTTAAATTGATTTCCTTATTAATGCACATCCCTCTTGTAATATTCAATTAAAACTACCCACGACGCAGTCTACTCTACTCATTGATTGATATAAGCCGAGTGGTAATTACTCGGGGTCCCGACACTTTTCGGGCCCTGAATTTGCCTGGGCAGAAGTGAAAATTATGGCGGCGCTGTGAAAAGCTGACAATGACCTTTGTTAAATAAATTGAATTAATTATATCGACTGCAATTGCGGGAGACATTCAGAATATGATCGGAAATGAACTAACAAAGCGATCAACGAAAAATTGCTAAGATAAAAAAAAGTATAGAACATTAACATTATTTACTTGATTTCTATAGAATATTTTTCGTTTAAAGTGTAAATTGACTGCCTCGAAGTCAATCTTGATCTTTTAGAATGTAGAAAAACCAAAAAAGTAAGCAATATTCTAAACAGCTATTTAAAGCAACTTTCGATTTTATCAAAAGCAGAATTTGCTAAAATAAATATTAATTTCGCAAAAATTTTAGAATTCCATTTCCAAAAAATTTTTAAAATTTATTAAAACTTTCGCTTGAATTTACAAAAAAAAAAATGGTAGTAAAAAACTTTCAAATTTAATAATCTTGACATAAGCCATATTTACGAATTATATAATTTTTATATAATATAATTTAATTAATTTATTAAATCATTAATAAGAAAAAATATATATGTATATATATATATATATGCATATATATATACATATACATCTAAATTTATGTAGCTTATAAAAAAGCACAAAGCGTTGAGCGTTTTTGTTCACACATCGCCGAGTAGCAACATTTTAATCAAGAAAATTGAAATAATTCTTGTTACCCAAACTCTATAAAAATGTGGAATATTGCGACAATCTGCTGCGAGTTCTGTGAGCGGAGCTTAGCGCAATATTCCAGGCACTTGAGTGCCCATTTGCGCAACGCGTCGCCGCAGGAGCCGCCGGAGCGGCAACCACCGTGCAACGCCTGGTGCCCGAGTACTCCAGTTGTTGCAAATATATGAGTGCCCCCTTGACAGACATCTCGTCATCGTCGTTGCAAGCTCAAACTGTGCAGCTTGAGTGGCAATGTGTATTGTTTGCGGCAGAGCCGCAACATGCCGCAGCTTCCTGTGGCTTGATGACGCCGCCGCCATAGCTTCGACAGACATGCGAAATTTCTCACGCATCGCTTGCAAATGTTGCAAGAATTGATTCCGAGCATCAGTCGAAAGGGGTGTGAAGTGGGCGCAGCTTGGGGAATATCTATTCAACAAAAAATTGTGACACAGTGACCACATTCAAAACACACAAAAGAAGTATTTTTTGTTGGCTATTTGAAAAATAAAAAAATAATAATAAGAATATAAAATAATATAAACAGAAATAATAATATGGTAAGTAGTTTTTTGTTCTTTTTTTCTTTATTTGTATCTGTCTTTTTAATTAAGAACTAAGACTAATAACTAAACTATCGAACTTAAATGAGGACAACTTCACATTTGCTTTAAAAAAAAAAATAATAAAAAAAATTAAAAATGAAACTAAGAGTATTGCAAAAAATGTATATATCAAATTGTCAAAAGCATCTTTAAAAAAATTATTCAAAAACAAAAAACAAACCAAGCAAAAATTTCTTAACTAGAAAACATTTTTGTGTTGTTAAGAATTTCTTATTAATAACCAAAGTTTTAATTTTACGACCCAATAATATTTTAAGAATCTCTCTATTTTTAACATAATTTAAGAATTTAAGTATATTAATGTTAAGAACAAAACGATACTTCTTCTATTCCGCTCATTATTGGATTTATGTGTAACAGAACCTTAAGAGATTCGTCTTTCAGATTTCATCATGACTAAAGTCATGACCTTTCATAACCGTTGTGATCTTTGAGCACATGCCACGCCCTTGGTGGCCTTGAAGATCGATTTCATTTATGTCAAATTTGGCAATTTGTGCAGCAGCTGCTTTTTGGGCCCACTAGAGAACGCAAATTTTGAGATATTTTAATAAGTTTCGTGCTCAGATATTTAAATGACATTTACATGTTTGAAAGGAAACAGTCTCAACTCTCAAGTGACCAACATGCTGGCCCCGAACAAAGCCAGAGGCCTGGCCACGCCCAGTGAACGCCTCGGGCGCAATTCGGGAAACAATGCTGGAAATGGAAAACCCCCAAGCAACAATTGCCGAGCGATAAACCACTTGAGTAATCAATCAAAGCGATATGCAGAACAAACGATACGACGCGACCTCTTGTAATGAATATTTAAAGATGAGAATTATCGCAATGAGAACGAAGGAACTGGGACCGGGGTAGTTAAGCATTTTGCATAAATGATAGCGAAACAATAGACCAATATCCTAAGGCACTCGATGCCTTTGCATATGTATGCGATAATTTAAACACAAAAGTGCGGACCTCAACACAGCATATTGCGTCTAATCTCTGCATGAATACGTCTTGTAATCAATACGAAGGGACAGACAGAACGGAGAGCGGAGAACGGAGAGCGGAGAGCGGAGCGAGTTTCTCCTTTTGAAGATCGGCGATCCTTCGCTCAAGTGAGCAAAACGCACAAATTGTGAAACAAATAACAAAAGCAAGCACAAAACCACTCGAATCGAACATTTCTGAGAGGGGTTGTAACCAGGACCTTTTCAGCATTCTGATATTGTCAAGACAAGGATAAGAGCCAAGAACCGCAACGAGGCCGAGCTTCGCCCGGGCAGACAGTGGCAAGAATTTCACACCATTGCGCACACATTGTTGTGCAAATAGAAACTAATTTTTACTTACTTATTGGTTCTGTGCTCAAGTGTCACCTTCAAAGGATTTCACCGGAGAGGTTTGCACACCACTTGGCTGCCCAGAAAGCGGCGGTCGCTCCATTGTAATTATAGGGAGTAATAAGCTTACCCAATTTGATTTTGAGCTTTTCATTGTTCGCGTAGTTCCTCATTGTTTGCTGAAGATTTGATTAGGCCAAGCTGAAAACTATTTAAATTTAACGCATTTGTATTTAATGTGTGTTTTTGGTAATCTAAAACTCTAAATATGTACTTTATTTAAAAAAGTTGAACAATTAATGAATTTCTCTCTTCAATAATTTTATTCTTACTTATAAAGCGAATGAGAATTAATTCTAGAACATACTTTCTTAAATTGAAAAATGCATAGGGAAATCATAGAAACAATGTTATATTACTTTTATTTAATTTTCTGATAACTTTTACAGCATTAAACAGACAAATACCCACGGAATGTTTTGCAAAAATTCTCCAACTGAGCTTTGATCGATTTCGGAAGTTTAGAAATTCACTTATTCCCAAATTTGTGTTTAGGATATTCGCCTTTATTTGGAAACTTGTAACTCTGTTAGGAAAAAGCAGAAGTTAAATGTTATTTTGTTTGACTTTTTCTGTACCCAGTTTCAACATATTTTTACAAAAAGAAAAGTTTGTGGTTATACGTCAATAGGGCATTCATTAAACGTATTTTAAAACAACATTTCGAAAACTAATTTTATTTTTAATTTATTTCATTTATATTAAAAAAATTTTTGTTTTGAATTTTATTACTTTTGTTTATTCAGAAAATATTTCTAATTTTTTTAAAACCAAAAAATACACTTTAGATAACATAATTTCAAAAAGATATAACTAATAGTTGTGGAACCTCTTGTACAATATTCATTTTATGTACCATTAAAATTTCAATTTCGTCGCCTTAACAAACAACTTAATGGCCCAACATGCCAATAAACTTGCCAGTTTCAAATTTACAACTCCAATTGCCAAGTTATACAATAAGAATTAATGTGCCCAGGGTCTAACCCTCAATTGGTAGCGTTGCCGTCTTCAGCTAAACAAACCGAACCAAAAACAAAAAAAAGGGCTATGCGCAGAGTTTGAACCCTAAAACAAAACTTTTCATCAATATAGGCTCGGAGTCTACTCGTATTTTTGCCACTTAATTGAGATTAATTGAAGTTATGTGGCCGATCTGAATAAACTGCTTTTCAGCCATTTTGTTTATGGATGCGTTTTATGTGCACAACACTGAGCCTCAGCTCTAGAGAAAATATTATTAATAATTACCAGTGGGCACCCCAAAAATAGTCATAGAACAGTAAAATAAACCCACACTCTATTCGGAAAAATTTTATTAAATTAAATTGAGTGCGACGGAGTGCAATGGCAACCATTTCAGGCGGAAGCCCAAATGTATCTGTGAGATACATGCATGCAAATCAAATATTTGTTGAGCCGAGGTTAATGCACTCGCCGCTTGTTATGGATACGTTTTTCTAGAGTGTATGTGTGTGTGTAGCCTTTAATTGGTCTATTGGGCTGAGCGTCTGTCTGGCTGGACTGTTAATAGTTTTTGGTTGCTTTGTAAGTCACAACTAGCAATTTAAGTTAATTGACATTCAAATGCAGTTGAATAAACTTGACTGCAGATTAGACTCGAAAAGAATGCATAAAAACATTTAGTTGAACTCGATTGTTGAAATATCAGAAGGCTGGCTTAAAAGTTTGCCCACAGGATCATTTATCATCCGAGTGCCTTTTATTTGTTTTTTTTTATTTTTAAATTCGCGGCCATCATTTATAAATTGCCCGATCGGAAAACGCTTGAGTAAATCCATTTAATTGCTCTTTGGCAGATCCTGGCTTTAAACTGATGCCCGTGTAATGTGCCAGGCGGCACCCCGTTCCCAAAACCCGTTGCCGTGTCCGTCCTTCCCGTCTCCGGACGTGTTCGCACTCGTGTAAACATGCGTTTGTCATTAGACACACCGGAAATATTGAGCATTCGACACGCGGCACACGAGCTTGCCACTTTATGTGGCATTTGATTTTTTAAAATTTGCGAAAATTTTTCAATTCAACTTCCTTTTTGTATTTAACTGTGAAGTCGTCCTGCCCAGCTTTGTCCTCTCATGCTTGAGTAAACAGCAAAAAACACACACACACACGAATACACACAAAATACTCTTGCGGGGTGGGGGTTGTTTTTTTTTTGTTGGCCGGCGAGGGGCGCGCGTGTGTCCTTTGTCTGTGCATCTTTGTTGTGCTCAAGTATCCTTACCATGCCGAATTCTCAAATTTTTTGCCTGAAGTACCTGAAATTTTACAGTTTCGTTTTTTGTTTCCTTATGAGTTTACTAATTAGGTTTTATTGCGTAGCGCGAATCGTTTTGTCCTTGGCGGCAAGTGTATCTAATTCGCTTTTTTATGGTGAGAAATGTCCTTAGGTATTTTTACCTGAAAAACAACAAAACTTGCAGTAATACATACAATAGGAGATCATCTATGTTTAATCTCGAAAACATTTTTTTAAAAATCTATTCCTAAATTGCTGTTTAATGATAGAAGTGACCAATTTTTTTTTAATATTATTAATTATTATTATTTTTTAAATTTCTTGATATAATACTAGTTATCAAGTTTTTCGGATATTTATAAATTATTATTATATTAGAACTTCCCTGATAAGGAAATTCAGCAAAATAAGTTTTATTAATCGATTACAGTTTTTAGATGGACTAAAATTGAAGAAATCATAAAGCTCAGTTAGCAGATATTTTATTTTAATTTTTATTTTTTATTTCAGTTATCAAAAACATTTTATTTAGAAAAACATTTTTTCCACATATAAATAAATTGTGGAAATAAATAATAATTTTTAATCAGACAATATCATATCATATATGTAGATGGAAATTGGACTTTTAATTTTTTTTATTTTTTTATTTTCTGTAAAAAGAGTTTACCAAAAATGTTTACTTATTAAGCTTAATGGATTCATTTTTAATGTGTAATTAATAGTTACACTACAAAATATAATTAAGTCGAATTTCAAATAGTGGTCATGGAGAAAAGCTTCCTATTGAGTCCGTCAAGTAATTTTTTTTAAATTAATATATAAGTTAAGCAAATTTTTTTTGAAAGTTATTCAAAATTCATTATTGGCTTGTATATTTTAATAATTTTGTATAGTCGGTAAGGTGTACCCAAAGTCTATGTTCAAACAGAATCTGGGAGCATAGTCATAATCAGCTTCTGTTATTGCCACGCGCTCTCTTTTTCAGTCTCCCTTCCTCCCTCTCCATCTATCTCTGTTTATTGGCACTGGCATTGCTCAGAGGCTTTCGGTGAGTTCGGCGCATTATGATTAGGCAATGCGGGTAGCTAACTGTTGGCGATAGAGCCCTTCAATTTGTGGGAGAAATTTGTATATGCATGAAATTCAATGCCATAATTTCCACAAAACTAAAGCAAAAAAAAAAATAAAATAATATGCACGAGAACCGTTTTTATAAAGCAAACGAAAAACTGCCACACAAAAAAAAATAAATGAATATAAATATGTATAAATATACAAAAACTAGATAAAGATGCGCGTGGGAAATTATGAAAATATTTTTTAAATACTTAACATGTAATCCTTCATAAAGAATTGTAACTGGACTGGACAATGGATGTGCTAAGCCCATTAACCGAAATCCACAACAACAACACCTGAACTGAGCCGAAGCGTCTGGCTATTTGTTTGGACATCGGATTAGTCAGCCAAGCTACTTAACAGCCACTTGTTCCCAACGATCTGTGGAAACAGTCCCATTTTCCAATTCTGGGCATGCCGAAACATTTCAATTCTCACTGGTCTTGGGCAAGTCGACTGCTATCGTGAGCCAGCGATCTATCTCGCTCTCTCTCTCTCTCTCTCTCTCTCTCTCTCTCTCTCTGTTTCTTTCTCCCCGCACCGCAGGACACTCGCGGCGCTCGCCGGACTCAGCGGACTCACGCAGAGTGTGAAAGGTATTATCAGTTTGACTCGATCTGGCGTTAGTTATATAGTTGTTGCCGTTTATGTTTTGAGTTTCATTTATCAGTTTGTGGAAATGCCAGTTGAACAATGAGAAATTATGAGACTTGCTTTAAATCATTTACCATTCGGCCATGATCCTAGTCCGGCCGGGGTTGTTCCCAGTTCCTCATTGGCCTTATCGGACGGATCACGGTTCGGATCTCTGACTATTTGGATTTTCATGTTGTCGCCGTTGCCAAATGAATGATTTCCTATATGCGGTTTTAATTGCGGCCAACAGAGCTGATCATGTATATAAAGTGAAAAGTACAGTTAATTAACTGCGAATTGTTGTTCGACGGTTTGTTAGATGCTTCCGCATTGATAAGCCACGAACTTTCTATTGAGCCAGGGAACTGTACTTGGGAAATCGTGCAACTAGAAAATATCAAATATATATATTTTTTTAAATACATTTATTTTTATTTTATTAAAGTACATAAATCAGGTATAATTATCTTAAGAATAATTATAACAATTATTAAAATAATGAATTGAATAATAATCCCCTTCTCTAGATGATCTCCTGCATATTGGTTTTATAAAATCGAATATATAGCCTACAAAAAATCGAAATTTCCATTTAATTTTCGTGATATTTTTTGGCTCTACATTGAAATGGCAAATTTATATATATTTTTATTTTATATGTTTATAAAATACTTGTGAAAAAAATACATAAAACTATTTATATATCTTAAATAATAAACTCGAGTGAAATTATGCGATTATGTAGAATAATTCGTAAATACAACCCGCTTAAATTAAATTCCTTGAATGTTATTTTTAAGCATTGGGTAAAAAGAAGTTGCGTGTAGAAAGTAAATTCGATAAATACGTTAAATGGCGATAACGCATTTTCGTATATATATGTAAAATTTACAAAAAATTGTAGTTAACTTATAATACAATAATAAATATTTCCGTTTTTGAACTTTTATTTAAAATTCTTTTTAAATCCCAAACCACAATTCACACATTGCAGTTGCATTTTATGTAAGCCCGGATGAATGCCTGGTAAAATTGCCAAAATCTTTGGGCGTTACTTCCCACGAAGTACGGGGTAAAATTGTCGAATTTACGATGACGTTTATGCGTAATTTTTGGTTAAAATTTTATGGCTGCGTCACGGCAAACGAGAAATAGAGAGAGAGAGAGAGAGAAAGTGGAAGAAAGAGTTTCCGACTGATGTTGATGCCACCCCATGGGGAATGTCAAATAAATTTGAGTGGAGTGAAATGTCGCAGTTGATGTTGGCATTGTTATCGTAATTGAAATGGAACAGTTAATTTGAGGCATCATTAAAGTGCCACACCCACTTTTTTGGGCCGCTGCAATTGCCAGCCAGGTAGGCACACAGATCGGATCTGTTTATCAATCGGTATTTCTCATAATATGCCACGTCATGACTTCTCGGCGAGTCAACGCCCCTAAGGCGCACCCTTTCCGTCGAGCGATCCTTTAAGATCCTGTCGCAAGTCCTATCGCGTGCTACGCGTCTCAATCTCAATCCCAATCCCAATCCCAGGCCAGGCACAGTGGGTTGCTCATTCAGTTGTTTTGTGACGTGTCATAATTGCACCATTTTCTTCATCTTCTTCGGCTTCTTGTCATGGAAGTGTGAAATAAAAATTATGGGGTTTACCCTTCGCCTTTTAGACACAACCCTTCAGCTTCGGTCCTAATGAATATGTTTGTTTGCTTTATCTTTGGCTTCAGATCGCGCAGAGACCAACAAAATTTGTTTGCTAACTTTATGGCATATGCCAGAGTTATGGCCTTTGCCGTGGGTTTTCATATATCGGGGGTTGCTTTACTCCTTAAACTGCTTCCTCTTTCCTTTTTTTGCGTGCTAAATTGTGTTTTATGATCTTGCGCAAGGAGTTTCCTATACGATTTACTTGTAGATAGTGTCAGAGTTATTTTCTTTCTTTCATTTTTTTTGCAATCGTTTAAAGCTTTATCGTTGGCATGATCGTGAGAAGTGGTACCGTTAGGTTGAAGATTTTCAAAAGGCACAATGGGGATAGAAAGAAAAAAATCTAGGAAATATATCTAAAATAAATGATGTTCAAAATAAATTCATAAGTGAAAGCAACTTGTAGAAATAAAAATATATTTATACAAAATTCTATTTTTGCAGGTATATATATAATTTTCAGGTTTAAAAAGAAACCGCAGTCATTAATATTTTCGTCTTATTTATTAAATTTTAAAGCTTAAAATGACAGCAAAATTAAACATATATTTTGTAATGTCTAAGATGGCCAATTCAGGATTCTGGGCCAGTTAGATAAATACATGATGTCGTAAAGTTTAAAGTATATTCATAAAAAAATATTTTGTGCAATATTATATTTTATAAATATTATTTAAAAAAAAAATATTTTACAATTTGATAAAAATACGGAATAATTAAAGATGGTAATAAAACTTTTTGAAATCCAATTTATGAAAAATTCGGATCTTTGCAGTATAAGGAAAATTAATGTGTAGCCGATGTTCAGTTATTATGAAAATATAACTCATGTAAGAATCTATATTTATATTTTATTTTAACATTCTACCAGTTATAGTTGTTGTCTTGTTCCTTAAGAAAACCTTTCTTCGTACTCTAACTTTTTCTGCTTTTTTCTCCGTTTACCTTCACTGCATTTCCATTCATATTAATCGCTGCTCTGGGCGCAAACTTCAATACAAAACTAAACCACAATCGCACAGCTGCTGTCCCCATGCTCCAGGTCCTGTTTCTGTTCCTGTTCCTGTAGCTGCCAACTGCTCCACTCCCAGTCCCTGTCACCAGGTGCTCGGTAATTCACAATTGTTGTTACTTTTTTCCTTTGAGCTCAGACTTAATTAGCTCTGCCTGCCTGCTGTAATAAAATTACCCACTGGAGCCCCCACCCTTCGGTTGACGCGTGCTACAGCCCAGGGGGGGTAGGCGGGGGCAGCAGAGACAATCCAGGCGCAGGTGTGCCAATGCTAGAGCAGCGCAAACTGAGACTCGACTGCTCCAGCAGCACAACGCCAGCTGCTGCAGCCAGCGGCTGTCCAATCAAACCCGAGCAGAGGCCAGCGTCAGCGCCAGCGCCAGCGACGACGTCGACGTCAACGGCGAAAGTCTGGATGACGAGTACCCACATAAAACAGTGTGGAACGGTAACTGTTCCAGTGGGAAGGCGAGAAAGAGAGTGCGGCCAGTGCTCAGTTTGTCTGACGGATAGCTGCCGCACGGATAATAAACGGATAAACCGGATAAACTGGAAGGCAAGCCAATGAGAGCGCAACAACCACCGCTGCGCCGCTGCCGTTGTGGTCGTGGTCGCTTCGGTGAAAAGGAACTTAATGTGGTGTTCGGCACAGCCAGAGACAGTCAACATTGCGCAGTCGTTGTGAACGGACGTCTACGCCGCGCCGGAAACCTAACACACGACAGTCGAGACAAGCGAGAGAGACAAAAAAAAAAACGTGTGTGTGCGAAAAACAAAAACACAAACATACTTAAAGACTAAAGAAAATCTACAGTGTATATAGAGAAAAAAACGCTTTCTCATAATGGTATTAAACAGTTTGTCCCTGGGCCAGCCCAGTCCGGCGCCGAGTCCGCCGGCGACCAAATCACGCATACAAATCGAATGGGATATCAACGATACGGCCGTGCCGACGGTCGCCGAGTTCGACGACTTCAACGACTGGGCGAACGGCCATTGCCGGCTGGTGTACGCCGGGCATAGCGAGGAGGCGAAGAAGCACGCCAGCGGCTGGGCGATGCGCAACACGAACAACCACAACGTGAACATACTGAAGAAGAGCTGCCTGGGGGTGCTCCTCTGCAGCGCCAAGTGCCGGCTGCCCAACGGGGCCAGCGTCCATCTGCGGCCGGCGATCTGCGACAAGGCGCGACGCAAGCAACAGGGCAAACAGTGTCCCAATAGGTGAGTTTATCAACTTGGATGATCCCAGTTCAAAATACTAATTGAGTCCCCATTTCGTTTCTGTGCAGGAATTGCAACGGGCGCTTGGAGATTCAGCCGTGTCGCGGCCACTGCGGCTATCCGGTGACCCATTTCTGGCGGCGCGCCGGCAACGCCATCTACTTCCAGGCGAAGGGCACGCACGATCACGCCCGGCCGGAGGCGAAGGGCTCGACGGAGGCGCGTCGCCTGCTCGCCGGCGGACGGCGGGTGCGCAGCCTGGCCGTGATGCTCGCCCGGGACGCGGCGCTCAGCGACAAGTTGAGCAGCCTGCGCAGCACCCAAAAGCGTCCGGATCTCGGCGGTAAACGCAAGCAGCGCACTTCGAATCCGCAGCTGGTCCAGCCCAGCGCGACGCAGGCCACAACCACTGTGGCCACGCCCACAGCCAACACAGCGGGGGCGGTCTTCGCCCAAACGCCGAGCAGCTACGCGACCCCGCAGTGGAGCAGCAGCGAAGCCTACTATCCGCCGGAGGCGGGCGTCGGCTACAGCAGCAGCGGCGGCTTCTACAACTGCAACGAGATGCTGCACTCGCCGCTCTCCTCCAACAGCTCCACGGCCAGCTACTACGGACCGGACACGCAGCAACAGCAGCAGCAGCAGCAGCAACAGTTGCTCCAAACGCAGCCGAGCAGCATCTACGATCCGGCCTCCAACTACCAGCAGGCGGGCGTGCATCTCAATCTGTACGAGAGCTGCGACGACACCTCCAGTTTGACCAGCAGCTCCGGCTACAGCTCCGAGGATTACAGCTACTTTAACGGCTATTTGCCGCAGAGTCTCGACATTAGCGGCAGCTCGAATGCCACGCCCGATGGCTTCTATACGCCCCACTCGGAGATCTTCAGCGTGTTCGATCCGAATGTGAATGGAGGCGGCGCCTCCACCGTGGAGCTGCTCTACGACGAGGCCAGCGCCTACCAGCAGCAGCAGCAGCAGCAGCAGCAGCAGCAACAATCCTTCCTAGCCTCGCCCGCCGTTTCCGTCTCCTACCAACAACAACAACAACAACAACAACAGCAACAGCAACAGACGGCGGACTATTTTTACAGCAATACGGGCGTGGACAATGTGTGGAATATTCAAATGGACGCGAGTGTAGCAACTGCTTCATATCAGAGCACAACTGGAGTCTACTGTTAAACCCGTTAGATCTCGCACACGCACACTAAACACACACACACACACACACACTTTAAACACACTCAAGCGTTGTTCTAGTCTCTAGTTGATTCACATCTCGCCTCAGCCAGTTTTTGCACCCATTTAACCGTTATGTTCCTCCCACCCCACCCAGCTTGTTGGTTTTATCTTCTAGCTCGTTGTCCATTGAGTACTTTTGTTTCCCAGCTATTCCAAAGTTCTAGCTTAAGTCCAATTTATTAGTATTTAGTATGTTAGTCATCTAAGCGACACAAAAAACAACCCACCTATTTATGCATTTTTGTAATAAACATTTGAAATTAAAAAACAATTGAAAAAAATACCAAAAGTAATTTTATTTCTTCGAATTGAAATTTATTGAACATTTTCAATGTTTCATAAATATAATATTTAGGTTAAACTGAGGTAGATATAGAAATATTAAATAAAAATTACCAATCAATCTTGCTCGTTTTTAAAGGAGGCTTATCAGTTGTCGGGAAGATACATAGATATTATCGAAAAATCTTATATACAGTTGCGAAAAAAAATAATAGTTGCCCAACTCACATTTGTAACGCTAAGGAAACTTTGAAACACATTTTTAAAAATGGAAAACTAAAACAAACCGTGAACTAAACAAAATTATCCTTTCTTTTAACATATATAAAATATATAAAATACATATATTAAATATATTATAAAATATATTTATAAAACTAAGCCGATAATATAAGATAATCCCCATAAAATGTGTTTATAATAATTTTTGTATTTCATAGCTTCCAATTAATAAACATAGTTATAGTTTCAAAATAAAATTAGATCTTAATCATTGTTACATTTGAGATAGTTAGATTTCATCGAAAAATATATATAAGTATACATATTTAATATGAAATTCTCTTTTTCAGTTCGTAAACAAGTATAAAAATAAAGATAAATATTATGTTTATACTAAATTAAAATTAAACTATATATATATATATAGGAACGATCGGCTGCACATTTTAGTTTTTGCTTAAGACCATAATTATCAATTATTTTATATGTCTGCCCGACTCATATATACTAAGCCGTATATATATATTTTATTATACAGCTGACTGAGAAATATACAAAATTGTTGTAAAAATCCTGCATCAATTGTGGATTTACATAGTGCTCCCGTTGGCCCGCAAGGACTCCTCTGCCAAACTGTTTTGTACGTGACTGTAGATATCGACCACATTGGCCGGATCCAGTTCGCTTTGCGTGGAGTTGGATGTGGATGGACACGACACACTATGGATGGATGTGGACGGGCAGATCTCGCCCAGACTTTTGCGTATATACTTGTAGATGGAGCATTCTTCGGTTGTCGACGGATCCAACGGGGGGTTTCTCTCTGGAGGCGCGGCAGTTAGGCGGAGTCGGGTCATGGTCACACTGGTCAACATGTCCGCATCGTAATTCAGGGAATTGACCGCCTCGTTCCATGCATCCTGGAAATTATACGGGATCCGTCTGGTGGCGTATGTTCCCGCCCTGTGCTGTCCCTCGTCCAGCCCGAAGGTTTCCCTATTTTCAGCTGTAGCAATGGGACAGGGGAAAGGGGCAGCCACAATTGTGCTGGACTCGGGAGAGGGTCCGGTTTCGCTGGCCGAAATTGTCGGACCTGGATGCAGCAGCGATTTGCGCTTCTGTCGTGGCACAAAATTCGGAGGCTTCGATTTGCGCGGACCACGCTTCCTCCGGCGAATGGGCACCGGCGGCTTCCACATCTTGGGATTGGCCGCTTTCCGGACGCGACCGCAACCCCGACGCCATGGCGCCTCCATGGGTTCAGTTTCATTGTTGTTGGGCGGCAGACTCTCCTCTGTTGGCGATGGCTTCTTCAGCGCCTTCTTTTTCGTCGCCGCCTTCTTCCGACGAGCCCTGCTGGCCTTCTGCACATCCTTGCGGATCCTTTTGCAGAGCATCTCGCTGAAGTTCTCGAACCATGGCAGCAAACTCGTCATGTCGCCATCACAGGTCAAAATCATTGGAATCGATATCTTCTTCTTGACCTTGCACGACTTTTTTACCGTCTTGCGATTTGGCTCTTTCACCGGTTCATTGCTTCGGGTCTTGGCCATCCTCGATATGGAAAACCCAATTTGACTTCAACTTAATATTTTGTTGTAGAATATTTGTGTTGTGTTTCTTCTGTAACGGGCCAAAATGAAATGAAAATTATATTTATTCAGTTCTAACTAGTCAACTTGACGTAAACTAGGCGGTTACTAGATTCTCCAAAGATACTACAAAATAGAATTTAATAAATATGTTTTTTTAAAAGCACCTCAGAGAACGTGAAAACATAATTTACAATGTTTAAGAGATAGGCTAAAAATTTGACAGAGTCCAAATAATTTTTTTTTTTATTTTTTATTCTAAATATTATTTGGTAATTTGTATGCTGCTTCATATATAGAAAAGAAAATAAAAATAATAATTTTCAAAAATTATGGTATTTTAGAAAATATTTGAAAAAAATATATATAAGCTGAAACTGAATTATAAATTCTTGTCTAAGTACCAGGTAAATTTTATTAAGCAAAATAAATTTAGATTTTTACAGCGGAAAATGCGTAAGATTTGAAATTGTCTTTGTTGTTGAATCTAGAAGCTAATTTAATGACATGCAACCCATTTATTTATTCAGCTATTTAAATATTTACAAAATTATTTAATATAATTTTTGACCATTGGCAGCAAAACCAGTTATTTATTTAGTTATTTTCTTTTTATTATTGAGATTTCAAACAATTATTAAATATTTTTTTGGTTATTAACAGCAAATTATATTTCAATTTAAACAAGAAATTTAGTTCCAGTATTCTCATATCAGGCAACTAAATAATTCTTGCTAAATTTCAAATTATATTTATTTTATTTATTTTTTATTTTTTTATTTTATTTCTATTTTTTTTATTTGTTTTTTATTTTATTATTATTTTTTTTTTAAATTGTATAGTAACAATTATTTCCCCACGTTTTGCCGAGCATAAAATAAGGGTACCAATTTTGGATACGAGATGGATATTTCTTGGACGATTTTGTAGCGCCTCCTGAAGTATTTGAAAATCAACAATGTTTCGGATGTGCAGTTAACACTAATCCTGAGCATTGTCTTCATCCGGCCTTGGCGGCACGTCTGCTTCAGTTTGGTTCTCGTCTATTTCGAATATAACTACGATAATGTTGTTGTCACCAGACGGGTCCAACTGCACCGAACCGTCATTGGAGCCTGTGCTCTGCACTTCCTCCTCCAGCTGGAGGCGATTATCCGTGGAGTCGATGTGGCTGAGCGCCTCCCCGGGACGACCAGCAGCCAACTCCGCCACGTGGTCCCGTTCGCCGAAGTTCGTTCTGCGAAACGGACTATCAGCAGTCTGGACCGGAGCATTGCCTGGATCCAGTGGCACAGCAACGGACGAGGGCAGTACCTGCGAGGCCATCTGAGCCAGCCGCTCCCGCTGCACGTGGCTCTCGGCCAAGTTGCGCTCGCAATCGGACAGGAAATCGTGTATAATCGTGAGACTCTCCTCCGTGGACATATTCCGAATGCTTCGCCTGGTCGCACGGTGCACCCGTCCGCTGTGCACATCTGCACGAGGATTAACGCCAAGACGCCGCCTGGCAGCGGACCCATTCAATGGCGCAATGCGGCGACGTCGTCCATTTGGTGCCCGCAAATTTAGGATTGGTGGACGTGTCGCCGCCTGGTGCGATGGCGGCACCGAGGAGCCGGCACGTCTGCGTGTCCTGCGCCCCTTTGGTGGAGGCATCGAACCCTTCTCGAATACAGGAAAATCGAATATTATTTAATATTTGAGTGTGTTCCGTGTTTGCGTGTTTCCCGTTTCAACTGAACTGGGACTGAGCTCAACAAATCGGACCCTTCTATGTACATATATAACCGGGCTACTACGAAAATAAAAATTCAGAAACTCCAGTCCCACAAACTGTACAAATTATTATTTAATAAAACTCTTTCACCATCCGAAATGCTTGAGTAAAATTAGTATGGTAAAATTTAAAAAAACACAAATTTTTTATCATATCTTATCATTTTTGTATATAAAAAAAAATAAAATTTGATCTATTGATATAATTATATATTGAGATATTGATATATTGATATAATGATATATTGATATATTGATATATTGTTATAATGATATAATGATATATTTATATTTTGATATATTGATGTCTATCCTTAAAGCTACCTTCTAAATAAATAGTATCATTAAAGTGGATATATTGATATATTGATATATTGATATATTGATATATTGACATATTGACATATTGACATATTGATATATTGATATATTGACATATTGAAATATTGATATATTGATATATTGATATATTGATATATTGATAAATTGATAAATTTGTGTATTGATGTGTGGATATATTGATGTATTGAAATTTTGATGTATTGATATATTGATATATTGATATATTGATACATTGATATATTGATATATTGATATATTGATATATTTATTTGATATACTGATATATTGATATATTGATATCTATCATTAAAGCTATTTTCCAAATAAATATTATCATTAAAGTGGATATATTGATATATTGATTTA
>SCDY01000317.1:0-91437 GCA_004143825.1 Drosophila micromelanica
CTAGAGTTACCAAATTTAGAGGGTAGATAACTGGCCACCGCCTTTAAAGATCGGAACAAAATTTCGGCGACAAACCCCCATCCCCACTCACACCCCCACCTCCACCCCCATTCTCAAATATCGAAAATTTTTAAAATAATAATAATAATTAAGAATGTGAACGAGTATAACGCAGTCGGTAGCGCCCGACTGCAACGTTCTTACTTGTTTAAATTTAAAATACAAAAAAATCTGATCTTTAAAATATTTTAAGATATACTAATAACAGTTAAAGTTAACATAGTGTTTTTAAATAATTTTTTTTTTTCAAAAAGCACTAAACTTGTCATGTTGTTGTTAAAATTTACCAGACAGTTTATCCACATGTTACGCATTAAGTAGAAGAAAATATTTAAATAAAAGAGGTGCATAACAAAATCGATTTATTCTTTTTACTTCTTGATGCACGTTAAGGGCAACCCTGCCAACTTGTCGAAAGAATTGAAACAATATTTAACTGTTAACCACAAGCTTCTCGTTGTTTTTAATGTTTTTTTTTTTAAATCCTTATAAGATCGCAATTAAATAATAAATTATTCAAAACACGGCTACTTTCAAGCCCAGCCCGTGTAATTTATAATTGTTCGCTGTGTGCTTTAAATGCCAACGGCCAAAGTTGAGGCAAAAGGTCTCCTATCCAGGGCAGGACCTCTGGCCAGGACACGTCGGAGTCGGACGCGCTTAATGCAGCCATAAAAATGCGTATAAAATCAAACTGGCAGCGTCGAGTAACGATGGCATCGTCTCTCCATGATAACCACCCCGCGTCCTCCCTTCAACTCCCAATCATGAAACACCTTTATGTACAATTTTTATTACTCGAACGTCAGACGACGTCTAGACGAGCTCTGGACCAACTTTGAGGCTGCTGCTGCTGTGTGGCCAAACTTGACAAATTTTTTGTTTTTCTTGTAGTTTTTTTTTGTCAAGAAGCTGAAATGTGACTTGCTGTAATCTTATGCGCATGTTTGAGGGCTGCTCCAATGACGTTTTACGAGCGTTTCCGTAAACCCTTTATGTAAATTAAAACAAAATGCGCATTCAATTTGTATGAAGCAAACTACAAGACAGAAAACAAAAAAAACTTGATCCCTGGAATTATGTGGGCTCGTCTGGCCTAAGCTGGACTTTGAGTTCATCAAGGGAATTGGAAACACACAAAAAAAAAGAGAAAACAAATAAATAAAATTAAGGAAACGTAATAGTAAGTAGTCTCCAAAGACTACCAATCTTTGATAGCAAACTAATTTTTTGATACACTGTAATTTGTAAAATGTGAGCGAATAAATAAACAAAAATCTATAAAGCCAGATAAATTAAGTGAAGCAAGAATTGATACAGAGTAACGTTTTTGAGCACTCTTGTCTAAAACATTACCATGCATTTTTTAAGAATTTGCTGCGGAATACCTTAGTTTCTTATCAGTTCTACTTCGTTATTTGTGATAGCTAGGGTATCTGCTAGTCGTGTTATTTAATCATGAGTATTTTTATGTGTTTTGGGCCGAATCTTCTACTTCAAGTTCAAGAGTTCAAAGGGGCCACAGCTACAAGTGGCATTGGGGAATAGCCAAAGTCAGCTGCCTAACACTCTGGAGGGTTGATTTTTGTTTTTTCTTCACGTTTTATTTTTTGTTTTTGGAGCTCTACGTAGCTTCCCCAAATTGTTTGCTTACCGGGTTACGTGTGCAAATGCATTAATAATGATGTGTGTGCAAAACGCACGTTACACAGGGGGGTAGGGGTAAGTATCCGCAGTAGGGGTAACGAGGGGGAGCTGGTGGTAGGGGTAGTAGGGGTGGTGGACTAGCCGCCCCACACGAAACACTTAAAGCTGCATTCATAAATAAATTATGATTATTTTGGCATTTTAGGGGCGCATTTTTGCTGACCAAAGTGGGTTGAAAGCAGCTTGAAATCAACTTCAAAACAGCTTGAAAAACAAGTTAAACAGAACGTCTTTTAAAAAATGCCCATAAATTGTCGTACTTTAAGCGCAACAAAATATCTTCAGCTTCCTTTTAGGCGTGTTTTCTCTCGTGTCTAGACACGCCCACGCCCCCACACACACACAAACACACACACGCATACGCACAACTTTTATTTACAGGTGTGTCTTGGTTTTCCTACCGCATAGTTTTACTTTTGCCCTGTTTACTCTCTTTCCTGTTGTTGTTTGCCTGTCGCTGCTTATGGGGCTTCGCCATTGCTATTTACACAGCCCGCCCCCCTAACGTCCATAAACGCACCAAATACGCAATAAATTCAATTAATTGTCTAAAGCTTCTTATTTCAGCAAATTTGTTGCGTAGCCTTCGGTGGTTGAGGGACAAAAAGCCGCTTGGGGGCAGCTCTTGCGTCAGTGAACAGACTTGGAGTCAATAGTCGGGTCGAACGGAAGTAGTGGAAAATGGCAGCTTAGGTGTTGTTGGCTTTTCATTCCTTCCACATTTTGTTTTTATAACGTGCACAATTTCATTTTATGCTCAGGATGGCAGGCGGAGTAATTCAATAAAAAGTGCCAAATAAAATGTAAAGTATATTTTTAAGAATGGTTGAAATGAGCAGCAAGAAGGGTTTCAAGTAAATAAAATATAAAGTGTTTAAAGCTGTTAAAACAAAAAAAAAAAAAGAAAATTTGTTGAAAAACAATTAAGGCATTATATTAGGGGTTAATTGAGAAAGCTCTATGTATATAATGTAGTTCAATAGGGGATCTGTTATAAATGCCTGTTTTACAAACAATTAATTAATCAATAAATTAGGCAGACATTTTTATTTGGTTTAACATTTTTAATTGAATTAATTTTTATATTGCAAACTTCTATAACTTGTCAATTTTGAACCATTTTTATTAATGTTTGTTTCTATAAATAATAATAATATAAATTTAGAGACTTTTAATTTTGTCGATTTTTTAAAATAGCTTTTTCTTTTTAACGATTTAAAATTTTTAAAAATGTTCATTGTTTTCTATTAATTAATTTTAAATTCTTAATGTTTTAATCCCTTCATTTAATATATACATATGTATGTATCATACTATATCATACTTTTGTGACTGCTATAAATCTCAAACATTGATGCGTGCACTACTTTTTAATATAAAACTTTGTTGGCAACCAACTAAACGCCACCACACAAAGTTCTCGTAACTTTCACAGCCCCTCGTTCCGCCCCCCGTGTGAGTGCTCTATGATGGTGCAGCTTCAGGCTGCTGACGTTGATGGGTAGCACGTAAATTTCCCCAGTGACATAAACGAACATTTTCCCAGCAGCAGCAGACACACACACACACACACAGACGAACACACTCACACACACACATAACGTTGCCAAGTGTTGTGCGCGTTAAAAATGTTTTTTCTTTATTTTATTTTTATATTTCTACGCCACCTTTTACACATGCGAATGACTTTAAACAATTTCCACAACAATTTTGAACGTTATAGTCCTCTTTCATTTTTTTCCTACCTGCACGATTTTTTTACAGCCTCTGCGGGAAATAGGCACTAAAAATCTAAAGAATATGGCGTCGACAAAATGCAGCGCGAAATAGCATAAAAAATGTTTGACGCAGTGCCTGCAAATTGAATCACATGCTTTTTTCTCGTATTTTAAAGCCACACAAGAAGTTGGACAAAAAGCTCCTTAAAGCAACGGCAGAAGCCATCGAAGGGTTCAGCTTTTACCTGACCTCTGACCCTTTTTTTTGACAACGCTTTCCGCTCCCTTTATGCGCATTAAAAGAAAGATATATTCGAAGAAACGTTTGAATTTCAAGCGCTGCGTGTCTTTGGCAGTCATAAAACGTTTTAAGGATATTAAAAATGGAAACATGTGGAAATCGCCCCCTGGCAAATCCCTCACATAACGCAATCGAACGCAAAGGGCAAAATTTGATGAATTGACGCAATTTGAACCACAATAAGTCTGACGCAGTAATCGTTGGGTGTTCCAATAAACTTATTCTCAATTTTTCAAAAAGATTTCAGTTATAAAATCATATAGAAATTTGTTTGAAAAAAGAAAATATAATATGAAAATTATATAATAAATATTTTGTTAATATAGAGCCTTACTTTTACTTCGATATTTTCCGGATTTAGATTATTGGCAAATTCTCCAGTATTTTTTGAGAAATTCTAGAAACTACTTTCCTTACTTATTCAAATAAAATATTAATTCTATATAAAAAAAAATTGTGTTGCATAAAGAATATTTCACAACAGCTGTTTAAAATATGCTTCACTCGACTTGGCATTTTTGCAGAGAAATTGTTTTTGGGAACAACCCAGATTTTTTCCCTTTTGCAAAAGCTAAGCAGGAGCATATTTTTTTACACAAATAAATCCTGCTGTGCGTTCCAACGTTATGTAGAAGACAAAAAAAAACTGAAATTGCAAAATCACAACTGAGTTTGATGTTCACTCCCTTCAATTGTGCAGGGGGCGTGGCTGCATTCGAGGTTCACATTGTCTAAATTGATAAATGCACAAAGAAGTAAAGTCCTATTTTGTCTTATTTTCCACTTGGAATTTTGGCAAACGGCCAGCAGCGTGAAAGAGTTTTGACAAATAAGCGCATAAATTGAAAAGAAGCCACATTTGACCCACATCGGGAGCTGCTCGTAATCAAGCTTGACCCCAAAAAGCGGGCCATAAAATAGTGATTTGGCCACTTTTTTGATCTTGTTGCGGCAAACTTGTTTAAATCCCTGAAATTGCTTTTTCATGCAAAATAATATTAATAATCTCTCTCGCGTTGAGCCCCAAAGTCAAACACTTGGGACCTGTGAGAGGAAGTTATCTCATCAATATCGATTGATAGATGTTGGCGGAACGAACGATGAAGGAGGAACGGGAAACGGGAGCGGGCAGCAAACATAAGCCGACAACTTGGGAACGTGTCTAAATGGAAAAAAATGAAGCAGCGTTTCAAATTTTTGCGACGGCAAACAACAAAAAAAAAAAGACAAGAACAACCAAAAGAAAATACCAATAAAAATATTTGAAGCTGTCACTGATAGCTGTTGGAAAATATCCAGGGCTGAAGTTGTCCATTAATGTGATGTCATAAGGCATTTTAATGGAAAATATAGTAAAAATATTTGTAGAACAAAATTAAAATAATAATTTAAAAGTATACAATATTTATTTTATTAATAAAATTTTCAAAAGTGTATTACTTCAATATTTAATACTTACTCTGCTGTAATAAAATTTATAGCTAAGACTTAGCTTACTTTTTTTTTTAATCCATCACATCTCTGTTTAGAAGTGGTATATATTTTGATTTTCCCGATTTTCACCCTATTTCCAATAACATGTCCAGCCCTCGTATGTCAATGCTACAGCCTCTTTAGCTTCATTCACCTCCACAGCTCCTCTCTCTCTTTCTCCGGGCCATGCCTCTGTTGTCACTTGCCCAAGTTCATAATTTCGTACAATGTCGTCGTCTTCGTCGTCTCTCAAGTAGTTTACTTTGCCAGACATTCTTTTGACTTGGCCCCTGACTTTTGAGCCTATGCCCACCATAAGCAAAGGCTTGTTAGTCAGCGATGTTGAATATCGACACGATATTACGCCTGTTTTTTTATTACTCGTTCGCAAAGTGAAAGGCGTATATTGGGTTTGTCCAGAGTCCGTCTGGCTGTCTGTATGAACTCAACTTGAAATTTGGAATATATACTCAAGTATATATAAATAAGATAAAATGTTAATATTTTTTGGAATTGCAAATAAATAAAATGTATTTATTATTTTTAGACATATTACTAAAGAACTCCTTTAAAGATAAGCCGAATTTCTGGTGAGAAATCGATTAAATCTAAAAAAGCCAAATTTGGCTTTTCTAAAGAAATCGAAATTTTGTCTCATATAATCATGCTAAAGTTGTTAACGAGTATTGTACAGTCGGTTACATCCGTTTCTTCTTGTTTAATAACATGCGAGGGGTTCTGTCTGTCAAGTGCGAAAAATACGAAGAAGAAGAAGAAGCAGCTAAAATAAACGCGGCCCATTGTTGGGCCTTAAAGTACTTCTCATGCCTGATGAAGTGGCTTCCGAGTGTTCGCCCTGCAAAAAAATCAATAGCGAATGCAACTTGATGGGGTGTGTGTGCAAGTGTGTGTACGAGTGTGTGTGTGACTGCCACACCCAATATTGAATTACTCTATTGCGAATGGCAGCAGCTAGCAGGCAATAGGAAATATGCGAGCCAAGTCGATGTCTTGTGCAAGTTGCGTTGCATAGTTTTGTGCGAGGTGCTTGCTCGCAAGACATTTTATCCCTTTGATCCTTTTTATTGTTGCCACCGCAGCTGGTGTTGTCTTACACGCGACAGGCCCCATAGGGTTGCCCCCTCGCTCGGTTTCTTGCACGACGAAAACCGCAAGCGGCATATTCCTGCCTTATCCTCTCGTCTGGCCTCCTGTTTGGCCAACGAACGTGACGTGACGTGGTTGCAGTCCAAAACCGGCAATTGGTTTTCAGTTACAGGCGGACCTTTCTCCACTCCTTACTCCCTTCATCCTTGCTCTGTACGCAAGTGCAGCTTGTGCTGGCTCTTGACTCGCCTACCTAGTTGGAGCTGTTGCCTGTTTCTGACTAGTTGGCCAGCTCAGTGGAGCGTTGCTAAGGCCAACTGCCCGGACTATTACATAAATCCACTAAAATGGGGAAAAAGAAAAAACGAAAAAGTCAACATTTTTGATTTAAGAAATAAATTCCTACAAAAATGCACAAACTTTTTCTTTAATTTACAAATCATTATTTATTTAGTTTAGCAGTATTTTAAATAAAGTTATGAGTTTTTAATATCTGGGAAGAGTAAAAACTACTAATATTTAAATTTAAATTTATAAATCTCAGAAGATTTAAAAAAAAAATAAATATGTCTGAGGTGAAAATATTATATAAATTTAAAAACAAAATTCTTATTACAAGAAGTCATATAAAACTCAACTCAACTACAGTGTATAATTTTTTTTTTCGAAAAATCTTATAATCATTATATTTAAATTAAATCAGACTGCAGTTTTGTAAACAGCCCATTAACTGTGCGATTTCTGTTTTGTATCAGCTGCTTAAACTATATAAAAAATATATATATTTCCGTAAGGTTCATTAAACTGTGGCTCCTCGCAGCGAGCCGAAGGATAAAATGACGACGATGACTAGGCGTATTTTTCCTATAGTGGCAGCTGCGACAGACAATGCCGATCATAATCTACATACAGTAAACGTCATAATGTGTATGTGTATGAGTGTGTGTGTGTGTGTGTGTGTTTGGTACGTGCCCGTAATGCGAACGAAGGACATTGTCAATGTTTTGGCAGGGAGTGTTTGGGTGTTTGTCTGGGCTGCAAATTCAATTTGAGGTGCGCTCCATATTAAAGGACACTCGGCTTGGGGCTATGTGTCAGCTGATTGGACTTATTATAGCCAAAACATATCCAACAGAGAGAAAGAGACAGAAAGAGACAGAGAGACTTCCTTAAGCTCTTCTACTGTCAAACAACTTCGCTTGGCTAACAAATTAGCAGCAAAGTTCCTGCCGAAAAACTTTTCCCCTACCACACAAAAAAAAGTAAAAGAAAAGCATTTCCTTCTACGACGCGACAGCTTCAAAATTTCAAGTTTCTAGACCCAGGCGAAGATGTTTGCCGCCGGTGCAAAAATCCATTAAGTGGCTGCCCGAAAAGAAAATCCGCAAGAAAAATCCAAGCAAAACTACCAGGAAAATGTGAAAAAATGTTATGCCTACACTTTAATGCTCTAGCCGGACACTCAAATGAGTTTATGAATGTGATTTTTGTTTTTGGATTTTAGGCGTATTTTTTCTGTCAACAAATTACCAGATTTATGAAAATTACCATTTTAGTCTACAAATCCGAGAGTTTTGTCAGTAAGCCCCAAGAGATGTAAGACATTTCATAAAGTCTTAGTTTAAAGTCTTAGTTGGGAATTCCAAATGCACATCATATAAAATTTGTGTATGTAAATATATATTTACAATATAATAATTATTAGTTTATTTTTTGAAAAAATATAAATTCTACGTGTTTTACAAATATGTTTGCGCAACTAATATGCCCCAAAGCGTGCAGAGTGTAACGTGTAAGCTTGACAATTTTAAATCGATGGAAAATGAAATGGCAAACGCATGCAAGGAGCAAACCATAACGAAAACACAAAATAAAGTGGCAAAAATTCAATTTTGAAACAAACAAAAGGCGACGACAGCGCCAAATAACAAGAAAAAATATTGGCATCAAAGGTTTCCGACTACAAGATACTCTGTAATTTGCAAAAAAACATAAAAGATGACTAAAATGTTGGTTAATAAAAATAATAAATAAATCAACATTTAAAGCCTCAATAATTTGAATATTGCCTACAAAATTTGACAATTAAATTTTGAAAATTTTTTTTTTCTAAAAATTTTTACACAAACAGAAATTAAGCCAATGAACCCTATTTGTCCAACTTGAACAGAGTATTGGGCAAAGAGCTCCCTACCAAGGAAAGCCGTAGGTGAGAATATAGCCAGAATTGGAAATTCAATAAAAAAATGGTAAAAATAAAAGTACAAACAAAAATTGATAATAGGTAGCGGCAAAAAAAAGTCAGCGGCAGGGTCGCAAAGTAGCTGCCGCCCCTCGCAAATGTGCCCTAAACATGCAATCGAACCTGCAACTTTAACTTCAACTTAGCTCAGCTGTTAATTTTGCATGGCCTGGCAACCCGCCAAAAAAAAAAACGAACAGAGCAAAAAAGGAATAAAACAACAAGAAAAACCAACAAGTTTTGGGTGGATGCAGTTTGGGGGTTGGTTATTTTATTTTATTTTCTGTTTTTTTTTGCACAAACAACAAAATAAAAGACGCTCGCGACGACGGCGTCAGTTGTTATTGCCAACATTTTAGTGGCGTGTATCCCCGTTGCCCCGTTGCCCCTTTCCCCCTTTGCCCCTTTGCCCCTGCCTCCCCCGCCACTGGCAATGCACCCCTCCGAGTTTGTGACTCATGCCTGAAGTGATGACGAAATCAGCCGGCAACAGCAGCAGACACAGAAACTACAAAGTGCTCGTGCACTCATACAAATAACTACGACGAGGGTCGCTCGACAAGTTCGCATGATTAATGAGCGAGGAAAATTTTTTGCGGTAATTAATGTATAAAAATAGTTTAATATAAAGTTAATATTTATTAAAGGAGTATAAGGGAACATTTCTATTTTCTAATACATACATTTTCTTAATATTCAAACAAATATGGATAAAGATTGGTATAAATAAAAATTACAATAAATTAAAACTACAAAATTTTGTTTAAAAATGTTTTAGCTTATAATTAATATTTATAATTTTATAAACCGGAGAAGCTTAAATTCGACAAGTTTTAATTTTCGGCTTAACTTAAAGAAGTTGTCGTGCAACCCTCTGCTATTTAGTATATACCAAAGGATCAATGTACATATTTGGTTCTGGTACCATGCGAAATTTTATGGATAAGTCTTGGCGGGCGTTGGGCGGCACGTGGTGCCAATCAGAAACAAAGACAGAGAGAGAGAGAGACAGAAAAGGAGCAGTAAATAGAGAGTAGTGTGACCAAAGTGTGCAAACAAACAGCGGCAAACATTGCGTGCCACATACGACATGTTGTGCGGCAAGAAAATATTATGATTTCCATAACTAAGCTAAGCAGTTAATTTCGCCTCGATTGCTGCATAATTATGTGCATGAGGGGAGTGGGGAGCGAGAGAGGGTGAAGAGTGGGAGGAGGGAATGTTGCGCGGTTGCATAGGGGAGCTGCTGCACATGATTTGCGGCTTTGGGTTGCCCCTGCAACTGGCGGCACTCGAAAGACTCGTTTAGTCATCGTCAACGTCGAGTGGCCGGAATGTTTAGCTGCTTAATTAAATGCAATACACGAAGGAACAGCAATAATAAAGCATACAAAAGAAATGCATTTCAATTAAGAAGCAGAAGAAAAACAAGAAGCGAGACAGCACTGAGACTGCAATTCGCAAGTGGCAGCAACTAGCGCTTAGCTGTAATTAAGTGAGACATTCAACGGACGCTGCATCTAATACTGCTACTGCTCCTCCTGCCCCTCCTCTCCAGCCCTCCTAACTTGTCCCGACGGACTAATGTGCCAACCTGCAACTGGTCGCAAATGTTTGCCAATGGCCAAGCAGCTAATGTTTAATAATAGAGACTGATGAAGCATGATAAAGAAAACGAGCACAAATCGGAACATGATTCTGTAAACCTGCTCGAAACCTATTTGCAAATAACTGCAAGATAACTCAATTGCAACTAATAAAGTAATTTTTTTTCTATCTTAAAAAGCAGTTGTCAAATCAGAAATCACTACAACTTTGCAACAATGCACTTCTATCCATATAAAATTATCTGAAATATTTAAGATAGACTTGAAGTTCTCTATAGATTGTTAAAATCTTTAAAGCTTATGAAAACAAAAAATACATGAAGAATATATTTGTTTGCTAAACTCTTTAAAAATATTCAAACGAATTGATAGGAAACTTTTTAACTAATTAATAGCAGAATATATATTTCAAAAAATATATATTCCTAAGTTTTTAAGTTGAAAATGTTCGTTTGTACAAATTATATTTTTTGTTTTTTAATTTTTACCAATCTATAAATAGCCTATCCCAATGTGTGTGTTTTTGACAACTAAGCAATAAACAGAATATTCAATTTACTTATTTAATTTGTAACCAGCATATATCACAAACTATTAAAATAATTAAAAGTTATATAATTTATTTAAATTTCACACTCTCTTTTCGTTTTAGGTAAGCTATTTGCCAACAAATCCACAATTAAAGCACCGCACACTCCGTAAGTTTGTTCTATTATGCAAATCTAAACTTAAGCTATGTTCACACCTGCTGCCAACCCAACCCCTCACCTCTTCATGGGCGCTGACATCATCATTAAAATACTTTTTGCCCACTTAACACACAATTGTCTGTTAAACCGCTGCCCGTTTAACACACACAATTGTTCACACTTGACTATCATTATATAATATATATATAGCTATATTGGTATGACAATGTGCATATATATATTTCAACCCGTTCACACCGCCCATTTATGGCATGACACACAGACATCAATGCTCACGTTGTGTTTGCCGGCAAATGATTTCCACAGCAATTCAAATGCAAAACGAGGACCCTAACCCGATGTCCCCACCCCCTCCCTTTGCACAATGAACAACTAATATTGTTGAACCATTGTGCTTCGATGCCTGCGACAAGCTGCTGTCATGATATCCAGCATCCAGCTGCATATATTTGATGCCCTCTCCTCTCCTTTCCAACGACATGAACTTGTGTCGCCAGCTGAAGCTACTGACTCCAACTTCGTCTCCGATTTGGATTCCGATTCCGATTTCTCGACCCAAACTCTGGCTTGGACTCTGACTCTGGGCCTATGTCCCATTGTGATTCATCGGCGTCTCCTTTCCCCCCTCTCAGATTTCATGCGTTTTGGTTTCGACACTGGCGCCGTTCTGCTATTTAAATTGCCGCTCTATATCCTTGTCCGCCTTTCGACGGGGCCGACGCGTCGCCAGCTTCACACTACCCACTGTGCCAAGGATATTCTAGCGCGCTCTTTCTCTCTCTCCTTTTCTCTCTGTTTTTAGTTCTTCGTCGACCGCTCTCTGCGTGTTTTCGGCTTTTTTTTGAGTCATCGCCGCTTTATTTATTGTTTTTGGCTCGTGTGCTCTGTTTGCCATCTAACTTAATTGCAGTTAATATATTTTCGAAATTCGAAAACACGTTTTTTTTGGCTCAACGAGCCACCTGCAGCAAGTACAGAGAGAGACAGAGAGAGAGAGAGAGAGAGAGAGAGACTAGCGTGAGAGCAACAAAAGGCATACGCTGCGTGGCCATAGAGTTTTCTCTCTTTTTCCTCTTCTTCTCTTTCATTTCTGGAGCGCGTTGCCAACTGAAAATTTTAGGGCAGTGTAAAAAATAAAATGATTCTATATTCGAAAAATTCGGGCGCCTTTAAAAACACTTAGCATATTTTTGGAATATATATATTTATAATTAATTTATTTTTTAACAAATTTGTTTGGGATGGTAAATATAAAAATAAAAATAATTTTCTGCTTAGAATGATTTGATAGTTCTAAACGTCGATGTTTTGGCAGCACTAATTTAAACCAAGATTATTGGGCAATGGGATGTTTTCTAGAAATTCTGAAATTTGTTAAAATTATTCGCTCTATCCAATTACATATGATATGATTATAATTAAATATTTTTACAATATTTAAAATTTTAATTACTTCGACATTTTTTAAAAGCCCTATAATAATTTTTATTTTTGTTGCGAAATCAACCGGCTTTATAAGCATCACACAACTGCATTTAGAAAATAACTGTTTGTGGGTGTCGCTCTCTTCTGCTATGCAGACATTCACTCTCTCCCTCTCTCTGGAGCTTTGGCTCTGTCGCTGCGGTCGAAGCCGCAACAATGGAAATATTTGCGGCGCCGCTCACGGCGCATATTTCGAAAGTCATTTTCGAAATTTCGCAAATTAAGGTTACGCAGCAAGGTCGAAATGCAAACAAAAAAAACGTAAAAATATTATAAACTATAAAAATGTGTGAAAAAATCCAAAATGTTTATAAGAATTTTGAATACTTTTATTTTAAAATATTGAAAACATATTATTGCAAACTTATTTAAAGCTCAGCTCAACACTACCGCAAGCAACCCCCAAAAAACTTGACGCGCTCTCAGTTCAGCTGCGCTCTCTCAATAACACGCTCTCTCTCACTCTGTCTCTCTCTCGCTCTTTCTCTATCCTCGTGTCTTGGGGGAGCTGTATTGTGTGATTGCCGCCAGCTCTGTTGCGCCCCAAAGTGGTTTGTCCTTTTTGCTATATGCATTGTCCTTGCTAACGCAGGCAACGGCGCTGCCGGCGCCAACGTTGGCGTCAGCGTCAGAGGCAGCGGCAGCGGCAGCGTTGTCAGTTGTTCGCCTGCTGCTGAAAAATTAACATCGACGTAATTTAGTTTGTCTTCGTCGTTCGTTGCGCTCGTTACACGTATTCGTGCTGTCGTCGTTAGCGTCGCTTCCCTTTATGTCTTTGTCGTTCTTGCATTCCACAGTCGGACCCAAAAATAACGCAGTGAAAGCAAATACGCAAATCTAAAAAACACAACAAAAACGAAAGAAATAGAAAAAGAGGCCGCCGCCGTGTAAACAATTGTAAACAAATACAACCAAAATACGTAGCATACTTTTTTGGCGCGATTTATCTGAAGAATTGCAACAATACCACACACATAATTTAGACAATTGTAATACAGAATTATAATTAAATTATATTTATAATCAATTTAAATAAATTAACCAATAACTGTGCGTTGCGCTCACAAAAGTAGGCAACAATAATATTTCACATATCCGGAACAGCTAATTGCCAACGGCATTAATAAATAGTTAAATACTATAAATACACTATATATACAAACAAAAAACTACTCTCAACATGTTGATTGGATTAGTACGCGATTCGGTGATGCAGTGCTTCTGCCACACCTGCCGTGCGCCGGGCATTTTGCCAGCGGGTAAGTCACACAAATGTTTGCCAAATAGTAGTAGAAATAGTAGCAGCAAACACTGCTGCAAATCTACTGCCAACAACAAGCTCTGGTAACAATTCGACTCGAGG
Source organism: Drosophila micromelanica (assembly GCA_004143825.1). Taxonomy (NCBI): domain Eukaryota; kingdom Metazoa; phylum Arthropoda; class Insecta; order Diptera; family Drosophilidae; genus Drosophila; species Drosophila micromelanica. The sequence continues at coordinate 13,774 of SCDY01000317.1, forward strand.
CGTTTTAATTAAATTTAAGTGTCCTTTTTCGTGTCATTTCTTTGGTACATTTTATTATTTGATTGTCTAGTTTTGTTGTTGTTATTTTGCCAGCGCGTGCCAGCAAGGTCAAAGCAATTTCGGTCGCTTCTTTTGTCGTTTGAATCGTTGTGGGTTTGTCTAAAAAAATAAAATAAAAAATAGAAGAAAATGTTAAGGTCACACTTTAAACTGTTTAGGTATGCCAAAGTTGTTCCCGGCCAAGACTTATTTCCCCCAGCTTGTTATTGTTGCACTTGTCCTATGCTTTTGACCCTTCTGTGAGCTGACCTTAACTTTTTTTGTTGTTAGTTTGAGTCTTCGAATTAGGTTCAATTTGTTGCACTCAACTTTTTGATTGTTTTCCCACAATATTTGTAGAGGGTATAGAAATGTGAACTCGGAACCATGGTCGAGAAGAAGCTTTGTGGCAGAAAAAGAGAGAGAGAGGGAGAAAGGAGAGGGAGAACATTAAGAGCCTTTCAGTAGCAGGTGAAAATAATTTTAGACAATAATTCTCGAGTGGTTCTTGTCTGAATGCCTGCAAAATTTTCTCAATTAACTTAGACCCTCAACTACAAGTGGAATTTAAGAGGACGCATATCAGATCCTTTACTAGGCCAGCAATTATTTTATGATAATAATAATTATTACAAAATGAAAGCATGTTGAAAAATTAATCGTACATAACCACAAATATTAGTAGATGTAGATCAATCATAATGGCAGCACCTCAGAACCCTGTCTGGCCAACAGTCAAGGCCGCAGTTTGAGGCCTATTAAGTCATCAACAGGCCAAAGACAATTATGTAATACAACAATAACAACAACAAAGGACTCGGCATTAGAATAACACACACACACATGTATCCTAATGAAAAATACAAGTCTTATATACTCGTTCACAAAATGAAAAGGGTATATTGGCTTTGTGCAATGAGACTTGAAACTTTGAATATGATCTCGTGTCAGCTAAACTGTTAAGTTTTTTTGTATGCGCCTTCTGGGGGGCGTGGCAAATCGCTAACATCTCTATATCTCCCATAGTTTTGGAACTGTTTTAAACTGCTATTGTACCGTAAACGAGTATTGCGCAGTCGGTTACACCCGACTGCAATCTTCTTTAATTTGGGTTTTTTTTGCGCTATGGTAGGGTAAATCAATTTTATATAGAAAGAGAGACACATGCGTGGGAGTGAGAGAGACGGAGCGCTGGAACTATAATAAAAACCGTAAAGGACAAACAATATGACGTTGATTTCTGCCGTAGAATGTAGGAGAAAGGCAAAACTAAATGCCACCAAGTAGGCAATAACAATTTAGTGGATGGCTGTTTGTTGCCATTGTTGCTGTGGTTGTTGTTGTTGTTGTTGTTGTTGTTGTTGTTGGTGCCCCGCGCCTGACATCGCCTGGCGCCAGTCAGCCGGCAACGATGAGTCATGCCGCATGCCGCATGCCACATGCCACATGCCGCATGCCCCAAGCCGCCTCCAGCTAGTTGGCCAGCGGGCATGGAATTTAATTTTAGCCAGGCCTTAAAGGCGCCCCCACATATTCTCCTTCTGGTGTGCTGCATTTGAATGTCTACATTAGAATTCGTCAATGCTCTTTTGGGGCCGGCGATGATTTTATTTATATTGTATTGGGCCATTAAAATGCAATAATCGGCGCAAACAATCGCACATACGACTACGAAATGATTGCGCAATATGCACACGGGCCAGCGAGCACAAGCACAAGCAGAAACAATGCCGATGACGGTGTAAGGCGTTTATTGATTTATTGGCACAGCCACCTTGCGCTACAACAAAGGTAGAGGAGCAAAAAGAGCAGAGCAGGTTAAAGACGTTCAAATACCCTAACTATTAAAAATCATATAAAAAACTTCCATCAAATTTTGTGAAAATAAAAACGCAGAATTCTAGTGAAAATTAAATCAAGCCAGATATCAATTAAAAAATTAATAAGTGCTAGGTTGAGAAAAAAATTTAAATTACATGAAAATAAAACCGAAAATTTGAGTAAATGAATTTTTGGAGTCCATTAGTGAAAGACCTTAAGAATCGGTTATATAGAAAACTAAACTACCCTGTCAATAACCTCTATTAGGGAACAACAAAATTAAAAAGACAAACACAGGAATAAATTGCTAACATGCATTTTACAAAAGAAAAGCATTTATCTGCTTTTCTTCACCCTCCTCATCACCCCGCCCCGATTGCTAAGCACGTGTGGGTAATTTTTCAATTGACGGAGGTATTTTTTTCACGATTCTCCCTTCTACATACTTGAGACTATAAATCTTGACGTGTAACTGTACCTAATTACGCCTCCTGGAGTGGGGGGCGTGGCACAAAATAACAGCTCAATTTGCGCTTGACACGTGTAAAAAGATATAATGCCCATTTAAAGGCAGTAGTAAAAGTAAATTACCTGGAATAAATGGAAAAAATTCCTAGGCATTAGAGAGCTTCTTGAAATTAAATTGCTATGAAAATATTTCTGATACAGTGGTCGCTCACAGGCTAAACCGATTCGAATTGAGATCCAAATTTAGTATGATTTTCGTTCCAATAAAAAATAAAAAAATAAGAAAACCCATAATAAACCGTTTTTTAAGCACAGAAAAATGAATACAATAATATATAATAAAATTTAAAATAGGGTTTCCATTTTTTGGGTTATGCTTATTTTCTTTTGTTAACAGTTGATGAAATTGGTGCTTAAATTTCAAGCCAAATTTACTATTCCAATCATTTCCATTTTCGTTTCAATGAAAAATGATTGTGTTTTAATAAAAGTAAGAAAACCTATAATAAATCGTTTTTGAAAGCACAGAAAAATGAATACAATATTATATAAAAATATTCATAATAGGGTTTTAATTTTTGGGTTATCCCTTTTTCCTCTTTTTAAAAGGTTCTTAAATTGAAGGTTCAGATATATTCAATTTATTTATTTTAGTGTAATTTCAATTACATCAAGTGACAGGCAAACAGCTCAATTATCATTTGACACATGTCTAATTTATGGCACAGACACAGGCTGGTGTGAAAATCTTAATTTCGCTGATGGTTGGGGACTTGAGGTAGAAATGAATACCGAAATCCCAACGCCTGGAAGCCAACCTAAACCTCAAATCAACCCAGCCCCCCGAACACCCACCCACAATTTGCCTTTGGCCCAAGGTTAGAGCTGAAACATGCTGGTTTTTAATTTGGCGCCTCTAATTGTGAGTGCCGGTGCCAAGGGGGAGGGAGCACACATGTCTCTTCCCATCTCACTCACTGTTCGCTATTGCTCTCTCGCTTTATCTCGGTCTCGTACTCTGGTATCTCTGCTCTTTGTAATGGCCTCGCCTGGTTGAACTGCGCTGTGGGGTTTGCTTTGCTTTCTGGCTTGGCAAATTAGATTTCCCAGCTACCAAATTGCAATTCAAAATGCTTTTTCGACTGCTGCTGCAGTTGTTGGTGGGGCTGAAAATTGCGCGACGGGGCGACGGAAGTGCTGCAAATTGTTTGAATTGGTGTTAAAATGTGGAATTTGTGAGGAATTGAATTGAATGCCAGGAATGCAGAATATTACAAAATTTAATGTTTACATGAAGTTGAATGTAGTGTATGATAATTTTTGAAGGAAGCTGAGACAAGCCGGAAACTTTATAGATATTAAAAAACAATTATTTAAAAAGGGGAAACAGATGTTATATTCAGATTTTTTAAATAAGTAATTAAGGTAAAAAAAATAATAATAATAAAATATGAATTTAATTGTTATGTAATGCATCAGAGCATCAATATAACAGTTTTGAATCTTACCCAATATAAAATTATCTACATTTTAAAAATTGTAACAATACTTAGACTTCAATATAAATAAAATACTGAATACCGAACTAATTTAAAATTCTTAGAATTAATCATATAATCTCTCAGACTCCAATTTCATATTATTTTATTTTGTTTCATTTGAAACACCCAACATCTAAAATATAAAAAATTAATAAGCATTATCTTTTATAAATATATTAAATTGTTCAATTGAACCTAATCGAAATATTAGCTGCATGTTTATCCAATGATTAATTAGTTTAATTGCAAACACACAAAGGTACTTCTAACTATTTTGCCTTATAATATTATCCTAAAATGTACCTTGGACGTAAATCAATTAAAATGACGACAGGCAAATGAAGTCGAGTCAAGTCGATGTCAATGTGAATATAATCTGATGCATCTTTTAGATGCGTGATATGGCAAATGTGCTGGACAGCTTGCGGCTTAATGTGTGGATGTTTGGTGGCTTGGGGCCGACATTTGTTATGATGGATTGGCTGTGCTTAGACCGCCCACTAAGCTGAACATGTGTTGCAAATGTACACAAATTACTTTGGCCAGCGAAAGAGCGGGACATAATGGGGAGAGAGAGATGGAATTATTTCATTTTGAATCAACTATGCGAATGTGTGTTCAATTGCCAAATCATTTATGAAGCAGCTGCTGTGCCTAAAACTAATTTCGTGCATCGTTTACGTGAACCAAGAAATGCTAAATTATGTACATAGTTATATGTGTACACTCAGAGAAAAATGTTGTGCTAACTGGAAAGAAAATGCCTGAATTAAGCAAAAATTACCTAAAAATTGATGTAATGTAACAGGCAAAAAAGTTGGTAATGAAATATTTGTTAAGAGAAGCCAAAAACCGATATAAAGCAAATCCAGACATGTGCTTCCTGTAGTTATATATTTTTTCGTGTTTTACTGTTTTTATTGCCGACTTTTGGGCGCCAGCTAAAATTCAACACGTCATCAAAGTTTTTATAACCTATGTAGCTTTCAAGTTGTTATAGTAACGAATTTTGACTGAAGTTTAGACAATCTTTTAAATATTGGGAAACTTATGGACACAAAATCTTACAAGCACTTGATTAACTGAAAGTTATAAAAAAAACAAAAAATTACTCTACTCGAGAGTACCAAATTTTTTGTACGCTACTTAAACATGTGTAATTTACATGTAAAAACAGGTAAACTATATATCGATTAGACGATTTAAATCTTGCGTGACTTTTACATAACTTACACAAATATCGTGCAAGAAACAAAAGTAAAAAATATTTGTGCGCCATTAACATTCTCGTGTTGCCCTTGAAATGTGCTGAATAAGAAACTGAAGCGGGGAGTGCTGAAGCTAGAAATAATGGCTAGCTTACCGATATATGTAAACATATGTATATATATATACATATACACTCATTAGTAATCCCAGGCCAAGTAAAGCGGAAATCCTTCAACAGTATCGTCATTTGTGCTGCAGGAAGTACTAAAGAACTGACTGAGGAGGGGGAATCATTAATTTGTTAGCAAGCTTTTCTTTCCTTTTTTTCAAGTGGAATCTTGTCAAGCACAATATTAATAATTTATGTTAATATAGCTACTATCAAAACCTTCGATTGGAAATGAAGATTTTCAATAAATAATTTTTCATAATTTAATTTAATTTTCTATAAAAACATACTGTTTATTTGTTATATGTTTGTAAGGGTATTTCCTCTTCGGCACTCTTAATATTAGAATATTTTCTTGTCTTCTTTTACTTAAAATTTAAGAGTTCATCAATTGCTTTCTGGTGTTTTGTTTCGTTTGTCGTTTGTTTTTACTACGTCGACAGATGCATTTAACAGCTTTTTAAGCCCCGAGCATCAAATATATTTCAATTAGAATTAAAAGGCGCTTAAAGCAGCTAGCCGGATATTAAGGATATGCGATTGTAAAGTACGAGCTTCTGTACATTTTCATTTTACGTGGGCCACAATAAATATTAATGACAGTTGTTGGTACCGTTATCACAACTTCACGCCCCGATTCGCAACAAAAATAACAGTCAATGTTTTCATTATCCGCCTTTTCAACGTGGCCTTTGACGCACTATCAAATTTGACAAAGTCCCGCCTCTGGATGAAATGCATGTAGAGTCCTTTCTGTGGTCTTGCTCTTTTTTTTTTTTGTACACAATCTCGTATTTTCAACGGAAACAACTTTTTTTTTGCCCCAGCTCTGGTTTTTCATCAAACTGTCGAAAGTCATAAATAATGTCCGAAGGGGTGAGAGTTTCGGGTCCCCAGTGTGTAATTTTCCCGTTTAAGTTCACACATGAAGCGTTTTAAAAAGCCGTGCACAGAAAAAGTGTATTCCAAAAACTTCAGCAGGACAGGGAGAAATTTTCTCGCAAATGTTTACGGTCGTTTTGTGAAAAAAGTACTAGAAATACCGCAACACAAAGGCACAAGTAAAATCATTAGGAAAAAAAGCAGAAAGAAAAAGCATTTGTCAAAGATCAGAATTCAACATAAAAGCAATTGAGAAAGGTGAAAATGGAGCAAGGTAACGTATCGTAAAAAGAAAGTATCGAAACATAGAAAAACTAAAGTTTTTGTATATATTTATGAACAGAAAAGAAAATAATTTATCAATACAATATTATTTATCTATCTATTATTTAATAATAATTAATTTAATAAATAAATAAAATAAAATTAAATTCATAACAGGGCTAATAAAGTTTTTGAAACTTTTTAATAACATTTATTTTGAAATTGTGTTGACAAAATGTGTGCATATGGTTCAAGTTTCAGTATCAAGACCTTTAACATAAATTTTGTCAAATATTCTGGCCAAAAAAAAAACTCATCCAGTCTGCGAATCGTCTCACATAACTCAGCCGCTCTGCGCAAGCTAATCAAATTCTCGCAGTTTCTGCTTGAAACTTTGTGCAGTTCTTAAGCGAAACAGGAAGAAGGCTGGCTGGCACAGCTGCCAGAAATGCCACAGACGCCAGAAACGCGTCAGAACTATTTGGGCCATGTTGTCACGTACCGTGCACATTTTTCCATATTATCCAGTAGGCTGGCATTGTTTCTGGCCAGGATCAGCCTTGTGCATGGCGCTCACGTAACAGACGCATACATAACATTACTTAATTTTTATCTTTCTATCTATCTTTTTTTTGTGCGCCAAAGGCCAACAAATTAATGAAGTTGCATACTTGGGCGACTCGACTTCTTTCCAAACACAAATTGAGCTGGGATGCAAAAAAAAGGCCAACAAATTGGCTGACATGTCTTTAACATTTAAATGCGTACACAGTTTCCCTCTGATATCATTATATGTACGTATATAAACAGATGACAGAGTCCCGCCAAAATGTCATCATCACTCAATGCGTGTCCCCCCCTCTCTCTCTCTCTCTTTTGCTCTCTTTCTCTCCTTGTCTCTCTGAGTTAACAAGTGAGTGTGTGTGAAAAACTGTCGGCTCCATCATTTCAGCTGTCGCGTCTCCTTTTTCCTTTATTTTTTGTGGGTGTAATCTCACGCAGAATTTTATATTTTGACTTCTCTCTGACCTTAATGAACACCCGCAATTGAACGTAAAATTGTTTTAAGCATGTTTATTTTTGCCCTTTTAAATCCTGTGGCTTTTTGGGATATTTGTGCAATAAATGTGGAAAATATGTATAAAACTTTTATCAGCAGTATCAGTATTCATATATTTAAAAACGTATTTCATTTAATTTTGAAGCGGCTCAAAGATGGAGCTAAAGATTGCAAATTCTGTGAAATTTTTTATTCATTTCTCCCTTTAAATTAAATTTATTGGATAGATAAAAAATTTGTAAGCTGTTATTTCGATTTATAGTATGTATTAACTGTATGATGTTATTTGTCTTATCATCTATCATAATACTCTGATTTTCCTTATTGATGGTTACAAATATTTTAAATATTTTTTTATATTTTCTTTTAATATATTTTAATACTTCTTCAAGATTTTTGTTCGCTTAGTGCACTTTTCTTGAAGAAAATAAAATGCAAACATTCAAACCCTTTTTTACCTTCCATGCAAAGTGACCCAAAGACAAAGACAATATGCACAAATGTCAGTGTCATTGTCGAGCTGTTTGATTCCATAGTGCAAAACAAATAAAATAAAGGGAGGGAGGGGTGGGCGGGGTGGTATTCACGAGTGGAAATGAATGCATGAATTATTTAACAGCGTGAATGTCCCCTTCATAGAGTGAGCGACAAGTCAGTCGTCAGTTTGACATGAGCAGCATAAGCAAGTAGCAACAGCTCAGAGATGCCAATTGGAATTTCATGAGTATAGGGAATGTCTATATACCCTGTAAAATTAAAGCAGTCGCTGAAAAGGTCAGAGATCTTAACTTTTCTGACCATTTTATTTCAGGGTTAGTGTAAGTTTAATTGAAAGATACCCTGTAAATGTACAAATATTTTATTAAAATTGTGATTTGTTGGTTGTTTGACATTTCTTGATAGTTAATATTTGGTTTAAGGGTATATTGAGTACAAATTAAAAAAAATAACACTATTCTGGCATATACCCTGTAAATAAAATTTAACAGTTACTGTATCTTAGTCACATATAAAATTTTGTTTTGGAGTATATCTGCCTACATTCTGTAAATTACAGAGTATAACTAAAGCAAATTTAGTTTTCGCGCACACAAAAGCCAAAGCATAATAAAAGCAGCGAACACGGAAAAAAATGCAAATAAAAACTCGAAATACCAGTCTAGAGAAAGAGAGAGAAATGAATAGAAAAAAAATGGAGATTCAGGAGCAGGAGTCAAAGCAGAAATTGAGGAAAATTGCATTAAGCGCCCCTAGACAAAGAGATGGAAGCACGTACCAAGGATTGAAAGGCGTGGCGGATTGTGATGAGCAAGGGGAAGAGGAAGAGTAGGAGCTAACTTTGGCATATGGCTTGCATATCTATCAAAACAGACCGGGGCCTTGTTTTTGGCTGGCTAGCTACACTGACAAATGGATGTGGCTTGGGAACTACAAATGCTAAAAATTTAAAAAATTACATTTTCAACACGCTTGAAATTTGAGTTAAAAGTATAAATGAAAGAAACATTTTCGTTGTGCGCTGAAAAGATTGCTTTAAAATAAAATTTACATATTTATGCAGAAAGCAGGCGGCACAGAAAAACTGGAGAGGGGGGGCAGGGGTTGGGGGTGCGTACGCTACTTTAACAGCGACTGTCAACAGCTGTGACTAGAACGTTAGGCATTGTTGCTGCAATACTCTGTACCCTGTTGAACATGTTTAGCAAGGGTATACTAAGTAAAAATTAAAAAAAAATTTTTATATATTTTATGATATAGAATACTTGTATTTTATTATAATCAATTGTTGAGCTGTCTGTTGCGGGATATCTTTCAGTCAAGCACTCTCTTCCAAAGCAGTTTTCTGCGCATTATTGTTCTAGTTCTTGTTGCAACCTTTTACCTCAAACAAACAAACAAAACCCCTTTTGTGCATGTTTATTTTTGTCACACTTTCCGCCTCCCCCGCGACAGCAACAATAAAAACAACAACAACAAGAAACAACGCACAACAATCGTCTGTCAGCTACGCCCAAGTTTTCTGACAATAACATTGAATTTTTACGACAACACGTTTAGTGTTTGAAGCATGAACGACAAATGGCTGGGAGAGGGGCACGTTGAAATGTTTTATGCAAATATTTGGCCAACGGCATAAAGTTTTATGACAATGCAGTGCCCTAAAAGATGGCCAGGGAGGGGGTTAGTGGGAAGCATATAGCCAAAAGTTGTGCGTCACTTTGCGGTAATTACGCGTACAATACGTATGAAAAACAAGACACAAACAAGTTGGAGTGTACGACGCATTGATACCCTCTAAATAGGCGTATATAAACTATCTTATATACAAAAAGAGAAAATACTTTTTTCAAGTATAGGCGTTGTCAAAATTCTGCCGAGGTAAGAATATGGCTCAATTTTTTTGTACGGATTCTTTTCTAAAAATTGAAATTGTCCTGTCTGCGCATCCTGTCATTATTTTGATATCTGATGACAGTTGTGTATTGAAGTGCAAACTTTTGGCATGCCGACTTAAACGTTAATTAGAAATTATCATTCATTTTTATGGACGGAGGCGTCGAAACTTTTCAACCAATAATTGTGTTGACCACAGCAAAGCATCGAAGCCTGTCCAAACTTTGGCAAGTGTCAACGGCTAAGAGGGGAGTAGGAGTAGGAGGGTCAGCAAGATTGCCATGGCCGCTCATTACGATGCCAAGATGTGGGGGAATTAGGGGGAAACTTTGTTTGATAAACGAAATTACGTTGATTATAGCATACTTCAAGGCGGCCAAGTGAAATATTGCCTGTGACCTTTAAGGCAAGAAGAGGGCGTCTGCTCTTATTTTTAATGCTAGATTAAGCATAATTTTATAATTAGTACACAGCTGGGCGTGGCCAGAAGAGTAAGAGAAAGAGGGAGAGAGCGGCTGGGAGGGGAGGCTGAAAAGTACACAAAGAAAGCGAAGCGAGTTAATGAAATGCTGGCCCAAAAAACACGAAACTTAATTAATGCTGCTGTCTATTAGTTCCTAAAACTGTTAAGAAAATTTTGAGAATTTATGCTAATTAGGTTTGTTAAGCGGCTTTTAATAGTTTGACTTTTAATTTGGGCCAAAATCGCTGAGGCATATTTAAAGTGGGAGGATTTTAATATTTTAACGTGCTCCTAAAAAGCGAACAAAAATTCTTAATAAAGCATGAACAGTATATTAATTAATATATTGCATAGCTTATAGAAAATATAATATAGATACAATTTATGTGGTGTATCTAAACTTAGGATTATGTGAATACCAACAAAGCTTTGATTGCATAACAAAAAAAAATAATTCCATTTTCATAAAAGGAAGTTCTTTTTACATTTGGCCAAAACAAAATATTTGCTCACAACTTTTTAATGCTTTTATGTTTATGTTATTTCTATTGTTCGCCTTTAGCGATTATAATAATAATGAAAAGTTATTTTCATAAATGTCGAATTGTTACCAGAGGTTTTGCTTAAGTGCTTTAAGAATGAATTTTGTTAACTTGTTGCAATCTCTATTTTTACAACATTACGATTTTCTAATGCTTACCAACACTGGGTACGAAACTAAAAGTAGTATCGAGAAGATCGGCGCCCATGAAGAAAAATAACAAAATACGCTCAAAGCAGCCGCGACTAAACAAGAAAGTGAAATTTATAAGTAAGTATGGGGAATTTATTATAGAATTAAATCTATGTAATAAGTGTGAATAAATTACGTTAAATAATATACATATTTAATATACATTTCTGCAAGTTTTAATATTAGTTTGACATTATAAAAGCTAAAAACAAACTTAAACTTCGTTTCAAATTAAATTAGAGCTACCTTTGTCTGGCACCTAAATATAGGTAATGCTATTTTTCCCACCCACTCAAATTAAGTGCTTCGATTTCCCGCTCCATCCGCCCCCGTCACATTTCAACCCCTAATTGCGTAATGAGACAACTTTTTCTTGAATAGATCAAATTGAGACCTGGCAATCGTTTGATGGCCAGTACGTGAAATTGTGCTTTGATAGGCAGCTGTTAACGTTGCAGAAACGTAGTCAAATGTTGTTAAACAAAAACTACTAACGGCAATTTACCGTTGCCCAGACCAGGTGAAGTCAAACCGCAGACAAAAAAGAGAGAAGAAAAACCAAAGAAGAACAGGGAAAAATAAACACGCACAGGGAACATGGTCGTCAAAGTCCCCCCGCGGCTACAAAAGTTGTCCGAAACAGCTACTAAGCCGGTCAGGTAGACGCCGCTGGCCAGCCAAGTGAGTCATGGCCCAAACCACCGCCCACCGCCCAAGCCGCCTGGCTTTGTTACCTTTTGTAAGGTAATAAAATGTCAAAATCGTCTGGCCGGCGCCAAGCTAAATGAAGTAGACTTAGCCGCAACACAGCACAACAGCAACAGCAAATATCCGCCCTTCCCCTCCCTCTTAACCAACCCCCGCAATGCCTGAGAAGTAAGCCCCTAGACGCCCTTAGCTGCACACGCGGCGTATACGTATTATTTGGTACATACCGTACCTCGGTTGCGTATTAATATCGTTTGTTGTTGTTGCTACAACAACTTTAAATACTTGGCGCAGATTTTCGTGGTAAGTTGATATATCTGCGGGATTGGGTGCTGCTGGTGGACGCCGCTAATTGTTCGACCATGGTGACAGAGTTTTTCTTGGTTGTCTGTACCCTCTAAACATAGGAAAGGTTAAGGGCGGAAACGCATGAAACAAATAAATAAATATATAAATGATTTAAATGATTATTAAAACTGAAAAAATGGACGTAAAATAAATTTTTTTTGTTAAATTGAATACATAAATATGGTTACCCTATAAGAAAATTTGACTCAACTTTTTAGAGTAAGTTTCACTCTTAAACTGAGTTTCACTGTTATTTTTAAAACGGTTTAAAAAAAAATCCATAAAATTAATTGAATAAAAATGATTGCTCATTACGGCATATGTTTTCAAGGGTATACCATAGTTGTGCAAACTCGCATTTATTTGTGGCTGCTCCTGCGGTCATTTGTAATTAAGACTGCGGGTAATATATATGTGTTTATGTGGTATTTGTGGATTGTCCGAGTTGTGAGTGTTGATGAATGGTATACAATTTACTGGCTAGACAATCAATTTAATTAAATTGTAGGTAAAATACTCAAAAACGTGCTTTTAACTAATATTAAAAGCAATACATTAAATTCCATTTATTTTGCAATCTTTTTTTAATTTTCAATTATTTTCTCATTCAATTTTGAAGTTGGATTTGACATTAGCCAAATTCCTGTCGCTTTTTCAATCCTAATTCCCAAAAACAAAAACAGTTAAATTATTTATTTTTTTCTGAACCAGAGATTTTCGCATTCATTTTCATTATGGCGAACTGCCAATTTTCGCGCTTTGTGTCAGCTTTTCTTCATTTATCTTTTCTAGATTTTTTTTCTCTTTTTTTGGACACATTGAGTTCATTAATTTTCTGTATGCAGCTTGTTTCTTCCCATCCAATTGCTGCTAATAGCATTTCTGCTGTGCCAAGCAGTTTTCCCTCTCAAGTAAAAGGAAAACCGAAACGCGCAAAAGTCATTAAAGTGCGAAAAGCTTTGAAAAAGTTAAGCATAGTTTGTTAAGAGGGAGAATCTCTGGTCAAAAAGGGAAAACAGTTTTATCTTAACTAGTTTTGTTGGTCCACTTAAATGCAGAAAGCCGAAAGTTGCAAGAATTTCGAGAATGTAAAATTGCACTTGAATATTCATTTAGGATACATTTTGTGAACGAAATGGAAATGCAATTGAAATTTCATCAAAAGTTGGATATTTATCGGAGCATGAAAAACCAACTTCAAAATTTGCAAATTTACATTTTAAATACTAGAATTTATACAGGCAATCAATGTTGCAAAGTTGCGGTAATATATTGTTTACTAATTATGCGTATTTGTATATCAATAAATAAAGCATTGAAAATAATAAAAGACTTAACATATTGGACAAGTTCGAAATGAAAAGTATATCAGAATATAAGCCAGATGATTTTCGCATAAGCTCTGAAATATGCCATGAATAAATATAATATTTCAATTTTCGCATTAAGCTTCTCATTTGCCGCAGAAAGTTCAATGGAAATTATGATTGCATTAAATATTAAATAATAATGTCAACTGCTAATTAACACGGCGACTAAGCCCGGCGACAAAACAATCTACCCAACAACCCATTTTTCCATAGCAATTAATTTGAATATATTTAACTTAATACGGACACGTTTATGGGTTAAAATTGTCATAAAATATTTACGTAAAATGCTTACTAATTAAATGTTAATTAAGTTAGCAATGCCATAATAATTACGCCCAAAAATTAGTAGGCAAATTAATTGTAATGCGAACAGAGACGAACTGGAAGCCAAATGCAGTAAACGTGTAAAATGGCAAACACATCAATAAACAACAGTCAAATTGCAATTAAAAATTAATAACGACTGGCAATCCAATCGCGAAATATTTCGGATTATATATTTATTTTGTAGTTGATTATATATGTGTGCGTGTGTGTGTGTGTGTGTGTGTGTAAAGGAAAATGCAAACAACAATGCGGATAGCAGAATAAAGGACTGCGGTGCACACAATTCAATTATGCGTATGCGCATTTTTAATTAACACTGTTTATTTGCTTTAATTAAAATCCTTTTGCTTCTTCGTGGTGTCCCTTTCACTTACGTGCGCTCTCTTTCTTTCCTTTTTCAACTCTTATTTGCTGGCTTCGTTTGTTTGTATACCCTGAAAAATATTAATTCTTTTTTTAGAGCTGTCAAATAAATTATACTTCAAAATTATGATATCTGTATAAATATCGATATAATAAAGTGTTGTTTTAAAATCAATTTTAAAAGTGAATTTCTATATTTCTGAATATTTGCTTAAATTAAATTAATATTTTAAAAGTAATTTTCTATATTTCTGAATATTTGATTAAATTAAATTAATATTTTCAAACAAAAAAAATATATAAAAATATATCTTATAAACTAGTTATAAGATTTTGTACAGGGTATACGCCTAGTTCAACAGTCCTTCTGTTTACGCTTATTTGCCAACTTTTTTGAAGAGCTGTTGCCATCAGCTGGCAACCAAAACGAGGAAAAATGCAATTAAAAACGGAAGCAAGTCAATTAAATGGTCCAAGTTGGTCCGAACCGAAAGTGTTTGAGCAAAACAAAAAAACACAAAATGGCCGACACTTCAAAAACTGTCGCCATTAAAACTTTTTCCACGGCTTTGCACAAAATGGCGTGCAGTTCAAAAAGCAAAAGACGACAAAAAAAAAAAGAAAAAACGACATCAGCGAAATAAGCGGATATTGTGAATTATTGTTTATGATGACAAATCACCAGAGTGCAAGTGTTGGAAAGTGAGTGGATAGTTCGCACTGTGTCTGGGTTAGCGCAGGGCATTAATCTTCGGTGCAGCCTGTCGCAATACCAAGAATAATGTGCAAAAAACTGCCAGCAACTATTCATGGGAGTGTACAAATCGCACTGATGGCCAATAAAGAAGCCGAGCAATTCTGTTTATGTACAGTTTCTGTTCAGAAAAATAATTGCCTTATAGAAATTGAATTTTATGATAAAGTGAAAATCAATTGATGGAATCATAAGCGCAGATGACACCCTGGTCAAAAGCCTCAAAGTCTGTAACAAAAGACAAACATTAAATAAGTTATAACGTTGCTTGATACTCGTTCATAGTATAATTATTATTTTTGTCATCCAAAAATTGTGCAAATTTAAGCTATAAGTTCAGAAGTTACTTTTAAATTTTAAGTCTTTTATGTTTAAATTGTAATTTACTTGTATCTGAATTGAAATAAGCTAACTTTGGCCTAGCTCTTTAATATAATTTCCTTTGTCTTGTTAAGGATTTAACAAGCTGTTAAGTTTCAGTTTTCCTTTAATTTAAGCTTGATTTTAAGCATTTTACTTGAGGGCAAATTTTTGTGCTTCAACACAGAATTTCAATTATGCATACGAGCTGGAAGTCCTGTCCAAAGCGAGGACCTGCGGGATTTGAGTGCCAAATTGTGGGGGCAGTCCGGTGAGAAAGCGAGAATTGTGGCTAGTTTTTGGCTAAAATGCTTGCCATGTTTACACATTTCGCCAGCCAAAGGGGCGGTATTTGCTAGCTTGACCGCATAGCTGCATATTCCCAACCCAACCTGGCCGCACTCCCCCTCCGCACACTCCCATTTTAAGCCACTTTTGCTGTCATCATTTGCATAGCAAATATGTTTTTTTGGGCGGGGGGATTTTGGCAATTGTTATTCGTATTCCGTTCATTATGTGAACATTTGCGAATATATATTGAATTCCAAATACAATAATAATAATAATAGTAATGCGTATTATTTATGCTAATGGCCAAAATCAGCTTTCTGATGATATACAACAGCCTAATGCCAGCCCAAGGGAGCTATATCTATAATTTTGTTGTATATTGTGTGTGTGTGTGTGTTTTTCCTTCGTAGCAAATTGATTTCTACTTGAAGCAACTTGATTTGTAGCTAATTTAATTGCATGTTGTGTTGACCAACAATGAGTTTGTGTGTGTCATATTGGATAAATTTGGATAAATTCATACAGCTTTGAACTTAAGATATACCATACCTTTAAATATAGTATACTCAGCTGATGATTGCTTCTTATTTTTGAGCGGTCTTAATGGTTAACTCTTTAAGATTAGTTATCTAAATAATGTGGCTTTTAATGCTTATTCATTGTTAGCAGCTTGAATCATATTTTTACCAGTCACATTTAAATTATCCTTTTCTTCCTTTCTTAAATTTAAACTCCAACATGGTCATAAAATCAAAAAGTTGTTATAACATTAATTAACTATCATAAAATACTCGATTATTCAGCTATAAAAATAACATGCCTGTCGATTAAATTACAAATCTTTAAAAAATTTACATATTAATTTTGGTAACTCTGTCTTTTATATCTTCTAAAATGGCCATAAATATCTCTTGAAGTTTTTAAACTGATATGAAAAAATAATAGTTTGTTATACCCGATTTAAATAAATATGATATCAGAATTATTTTCAGTACTCTTTTGAATTGCACATCAAATTGCGAGCCATTTATTCAGTTAGAGTCAAAAATGTGCAGCGATGCTTGTGTCTGATAAACAAGAACAATAAACATAATATTATATAATGTGTTTGATATATATATATACGCTTATTTAAATACCAAACATAATAATCAGCAATAAAAATTTAATGAAATTACGCGCTTGGCAAACTAAAAACCAAAGTTCATTAAACAGATGCGAATTCATGCTATGTGAGTGTGTGGGTTTGTGGATTAAAACTGTTGGAACTGATAATAAAATTTAGGGCCAAAAAAATTCAAATCCAGACCAAAAAGCACGCACAAAGCACGAGCGGCAAACAGGGTTCGGTTGCATTTGGTTTTACACTTTCCAGCATCAAGTTTGACCTAAACAAAAAAGATAAAATTATTATGTGATGTGGCTAAAATGGTTGGGGATCCGTTTGGGCAATGCGGCCAACTGGTTATCTGCACTTGGTGCAGCGGTGCCTCTACAAAATACACTCGGCGAAAAACGCTGTTGGAAATTCTTCTTTAATGTACAATTGTTGTGTTACAATTGAAAACAAGGCTCGGATGAAGTACAAGATATTTATTTAATTTTTGAAACTTAGATAAAAAATATATCTTACATAGAAGTTAATAGTGAGTAATTGTTTATAATTTTTTCTTGTATTTAATATTTAATTTCAAGTTAAAAAATATTTTATATTTTTTTTGTGTCATTTGAAAACAATTTCAACCAAATTAATAGCATCAAATAATTGTGTAGCTGTACTTTGTGTTTAATTATTTTTTCATATTTTCCCCGAGTGAATGCGCCCATTTCTATGCATTATTTTATTTATGGCTACGGGTTGGGCTCAGAAGCTGACAATTTTATTATTACCATGCATAATACGCAGAACGTATCCTGGTGTCCTGCTGATTGCGCATTCAAGTGAGATTCAAAAACTCTGCTTTTCAAAACAGGGCGCTCCTTTTAGGGGGGAAGGATTTTGTATCTGTGTAAACCACAAAATTGCATTGTGGTCAAACACGAGTCTAAGCCCTGGGCAAGCGGCAAGCGCATGTTTTGCATACGGCCAGGATTTAAAAGGCTTACGAACAGCATCAGAAGCAGCAGCTGGTACAGGACGTGCCCATCTCCCAATTCCTTGCAAACCCTTGTGCAAAATATTTTCATTGAACGCATAATTTTCACACTTGCCGCATTTGGTCAAATGAAGTGTATGTGTGTGTGCGAGTGTGTGTGCTCTTATCTCTCTCTCTCTTTGCAATCTCCCATCCTTGCTCCTTTCCTCTCCCCTCACTGTCTCTCTTTTGTTCTGTGCACATCCTATGCTCAGGCCATGTTCTTTTTATTTATACCTGACTTTGCGTTTGCGTCTCGCATTACTTTGACAAAAGTGTATAAAATATTTATGGATATTCGTGTGGCCTGTGCTTGACAGCCGATTTTATAAAGAGATTTATGCTTCACTTTGCAATAATATTGATTACTTGCGTACTTGACTATGCTGAGACGCTTTAACTTTGTAAGGCTTTCAAGGAAAATATTTACAAATAAATGAACTCATGAAGTTTTTGTGGTTTAACTTTGAAACTTTTTAAGAAACTATCGATAATTTTGCAATACTTTACTCTTCATACACACTTTATACTTATAATAGAAGTCTGTTCGTTTGAACGCAATTTTTATCGACTCGAAACTTGGATTATATACTGTACTACTGCTACTTGAGGCGTTCGTTTCTTTCGAAATCAAACACGTCGCAGCTAATTAATCAAGTGCTGGAAATTTCAGACACCCCCAGCAAATATGGACACGAGAGTTCAATCAGGTTTCTATAGCTAATTAGTTCTTGTCCGCAGCTTGTTAGGGGATGCACCTTTTAACGCAGACTCGAAGACTGCCACAAATGTCCACTCACATGAGGCGCCACATTGACGTGCTGGGTTCGGGCGTGGGTGGGGCATAGTTTTAATTACCCACAATTCAACACGCCCCACACAGACACACAAGGAGGGTAACAACGACAACGGTACCTGCATGTTAGCGGCTAATAAACTAAACAGCCTTTGGCCATAAAACAATCTTTGCGGCAAGTGGACACAAAGCACGAAGAGCTGACATATCGAGTTATTGGACAGGGAGGGGGCACACAGGGGCGACTGTCCACAATGTCGGGGGAGGGAGGGGTTGGCGTGCAATAACGACGACAATGGAAACGCACTAATTTCAACGCCCATAAAACTGGACGCGCAAAATGAATACACTCAGAAAAAAACAAAATACATTGGTGGGTAAATATATTTTTTATGTTTAAAATATATATCTATTTCACATTTAATTCAGGAAAAACTAAAAAATTGTTTTGTATAGTTCGAATGTTTTTACTTAGATTCTTTTTGCATTTAGTACCTCGTTTTTCTTGCAGTGTACCAAACGGGGTGGCACTTGCCAAACGGAAGCTAACCACAATTGTGCCTGAAAACACGCAAACAACAAAAACAAATACAAATCACAAGCGTACATCGCACATACATAGCTATAAACAGAAGTACAGACCGACGCTTCAGTTATATGTATACATATGGTATAGTTTGCTATACCCTCGACCCTTGCAAATGAGAAAATCGATATGATAGTATTTATTTCAATGTAATTACGTTTTGCCCACAAAGTCATTTGTAATTTATAAGTCACGCTTCCAGTTTTATGAGACTTTTCCAAGTGTCCAAGAAGTTTTTGCAAATGCGCATTAAATAAGAGAGGAGATGAGAAATAACTTTGATTAGTTTTCAACTGTTGCTAAATACTCTGGAAATGTTGTGGGTAAATATCCTATAAAAATAGAAAATCATTTTGAAGCACAAAAGTATATTTTGTGGTTTCGTTAAGTTATTTTCCTTTCATTTATCCATGCATACCTTAATTATGTACAACAATGTTTCTGTTCACTTTTCACGATTTAATCTTGGATAAGTTTAACCAACATCAGCCATGGGATGAGCTTAATTAAAATGCTTGCAGGGATGTTTAATCCTTGTCACCCAACCAGTTGCCAGTTCTAAATTAAACTAGTTTGTAACTTTTCTACTTCTTTTGCTTTTGTGTGCCTGGTCACACATAATTTACCCAACACTGCTAAGCCGCTTGGATAGTTAATCAGACTGGCAACCAACGACTGTCAGAGACACTAGCGCAATCCCGCCCACTTTTCACCCTCCCACACACACACACACAGACACACACAACTCAACATATTCTCGTTTGCTAGTTTAAAATAATCTTGCAACGTTGTTGTTGGGGAAAAGTCTGAGTGCAGGACGAGCACATGGCCAACATCGCCAACATGGCCAACTTGGCGTTGGTGAAATGCTGTTGAAATGTCACTGACACTTTTAGCGTTTTTTTATGCCAACAACGACGACGACGACGTTGCAAGCTGCAGTTGCAACATTAAAATTTGTTGCTCTGCGATAAACATGGAACACAGAAATGTTCCAACTGACTACTCGCCCCTTGCCGGCTGGCATTAATGCATCCGGATTCGTATCCGTATCCGCATCCGCATCTGCATCCGCTCTACAACGGCGTCGTCCAAAATGCTCCTTTTGAACATTGTATTTTGTTGCAAGTTGCCAGTTGTCTGGCATTATTATGACAACATGTCCTTGGCTGCAACTGCTAGATATATATTTAATACATGAATTATATAACTTTATATATGTATATCTGTATTGTGTACATACATTTATCTGGCAAATAAAATACAATTGTTGCCACAATGTGTGTCCATTTCATAGCTCTCTGCCTAGCCGCCATTGCTTGCCACATGTTTTTCTAACAATAAAGCGAGAGTTGCTTGAAAAGTTGAACTCATTAAAATGAAATAATTTTTGTTATTGGTATTTTGTGTTTTTTTCTATTGCTTCACTTTAGGGAAAATTCTCAACAATAAGATTTGGATAGGTGTGCATGATTCTCTGCCAGTCCGGAGAAGCTTTAACATTATCTATGCACAATTTGCTAAATATGGAACTATAGATGGCTTGATTGGCCTGTGTACATGTATTTGAGCATTTAATTGAGAGCGTCATGATCTAAATCGCCGATAATGACACGATTCTCTGCATTCTCCAGTGTGTTATGCTTGAACATGGCCGAAAAGACATCGCTTCTAGCTGTGGGGGAAAACTGCTATTAATTTCTTCCAAATCAAAATAGACTTTTTATAATTTATTGTTTTGTGTACTATTTAATTCATCTACAAGTATAAGAGTTGTATCCTACCAGATAGTATATTCTTATGGGCAAGTATCTCGCGTCCATTGCTGGCAACTATTGTTACATCGCTAAATTTGTTGTTATCAAACATATTGGCCATATCCTCGGACAATTGACACTCGGGCACTTTAATGACGCTCGTTTGACTGCAGCTGTTTTTTGTCTCTTTTAGCATTATGATTTTGTAGTATATGGATAGCTTATTGTTGGGCAAATAACCCTTTGACTTATTGAACTCGATGAACTTAAAAACCCGCTCACAGCCCGTCTTCAACGATGACAGCTTTGGCGTTTGGTAGATTCGTGAATACACCCATGACCATTTCATTATAGTATTGGGTACTGATGCATAGCCTCCATTTACGATCGGCACAGCAGAACGTCGGCGATTCCAATTTCTCACACATATTCCGAAAACTTCTCTATTTTGAACTAGAACAATTCTATAGAACTTTAGGCAACAGCAGCTGTTCGACTGTTATCGTATTATGTGCGATAGTCCATAGTGATGAGCAGATGTAAAGTTCAATGCTATTTTAATAAATTATATTTTAATTTAATTGTTTCTACTAATACTCGGCTTTTGGGTTAATTCAAAACATAACAAAATTAAAATTAAATGCAAGAAAAAAAAATGCTATAAATCGGATGACCACAAATTTATTTTTAAATGTATGCAAATACTGAATACTGGGAGCTATGGATCCAAGAGCTTTACATGTCAGAATTTCGACAATTTGACACCCGTAATCGATTGAAGATACAAACTTGCAATTCAAAATTTAGAAAATTTTTTTTTACGAAAATCAGTAAACTGTCAGTGATTTTTAACAAAAAAAATTTTAAAAATTTCATCTTCAAAAATGAACATATTTTAAATGCAAAATTAATTTAGAGGCTAATTAATGATTAAAATGCCCTTAAGCATGAAAATCGGTTAGGTTTTAACAAAGTTATGAGTATTTGTAATATGGGACTATGGGAACTATGGAACTGAAAGCATTAGTTGTCAAAATATTGTGTATCTAATGCGTATATATTCTAATTATGTCTCTAGCTTCACTAGTCGCGTTCAATTTTCACTTCACGAAAAAAAATACAAATTTGATTAAAATTTTTGGTTCAACATTTAGAGTTCACATAATCAAATATGTTTCTGTGGCATTATAAACTTTTGTCTTAAACAAGTTGGCAGCGCTGGCTTTGGGCTCAGTTGAGTCGTTTCCTTAGCAACCTAATAGCCTTTTTTTATTGACGCAATTTTCATTTTAATGCGCCCAACTATCAACAGCAATTGACGCTGTACTTAATATACTCTGCAAATAGTAAAATAAGGATTGCGGTCTTGGAAAAAGCATTTTCCAAGCCAGTGCACACGCAATTCTCAAATAAGCAGAGGTCGTATATGCTTGAGGAAAACTGTTCATTTTCATTTCATTTAAAATTGACGATGTTGCAGTGGGAAAGCAAAAGAAAAGAGCAGATAAAAGTAAAAAGGCAGCTAATTAGCTATGCAGCTGGCAGCCAAAAAGTTGAAAAACAATGCCCAAGAACAAAAGCAACTAGAGAAACAAACAACAAAAACAAACAAGGAAAAACAAGCCCCAAACGCACACGAAACAGAAAACAACAATAAAAACTGCTTAAAGTGCAAAAAGGAAGTGTATTATTATATTTGCAACAGTTAACAAAAGGCCGCAATCAGGCAGAAATAACACTGAAAAGGCTAACACAGGGGTGTAGAATGCGGGTGGTAAAAGGGAGTAGGGGGGGGGGGGGGGGGGGGTAAAATAACCTGTACCCTGTGCACACAAAGCCCGTTTTTGTGGTCCATGCGATTCGCATCTTAATTTGGAAGACAGCTTCATCAGGCTTGAAAATACCCTACAGTATGTCTGAGTGCTTAAAGGGTGTGATGTTTCAAATGAAGTTGAAGAAACTTTGACAAATTTGGTTAATTAAAGAAATTAGGAGCTGTTTGCAGTTTATTTTTTTGTATACGATTTATAATCTGTAACATTCCTCTAAATTTATTAATTGGATTTTAAAGCTTTTACAGGGTAAATCGAAGTTAAATTGTGTGTTTTTTAGCATATGTTAATTTATTTGATATATTGAATCTAAGACTTGTTTACAGGGTATATTTCAGGTTAACACAAACATTTGAGTTTTACTTGACTTAACTTTAATTGAAATACACTGCGCAAAATAGGGGCGTGTCTGCAGGCCAATTCTAGCCTCAAAGTAGCTGCTGACTGTGCACATATGGGGCAAAGAAATAAAATAAATGAAAGCAAAGCAAAGCAAAGCAAACAATAACAAGATACGCGACGCAACGCAACGTGTCGAGGATGATGAAAAACTAAAGCATACTTACTGGCGCTTAATGAAGGAAACGGCATAAAAAGTGGCTGTTCTCAACTCTCCTGACGAGAACCCAAGAAAACGACAGCAAACACTTTTGTGGGGGAGAGTGAGAACGACGCGTTGAGAATAGAAACGTAATTTTTCTGTTGAATGTGACGCCGGTTTGAGGATTGACAAAAAAAAGTAAATAAAGCACAGATAATAAAAGCAAGAAAAGAAATAAAGAACTCTTGCTAATTTAAAGTAAAGTGTGTTTTAGAAGCAATGGCGAAAACCAAGAAACGTGAAATATTGATTAGAGGGGGAACTTGAGCTTGACTGGAATTACAGCTGATATGAATTTGAATTAAATACTATATCTTTTTATCACTAGCTTTTGTTGTTTTTTTTTAAGATATGAACATATAAGATATAGAGTTAATATAAGTCTTAAGGATGGAGATGACTGTGGGCCTTTTTTTAAATTATTTATTCCTAAAGCTTTTAGTGCATAAATATACCTTATCTAAATTTAATAGCTTTTAATTTCTCAGACCTAAAGAATCGTTCGTCAGTTGTTTCTCTTGACCCAAACTCACTTGCAACTTGCCATATTTAATGTCCATAATTGTGCAATCATTAAAACGCATTATTTCGCAATCATCATTAAAATTACCAACTTTGGAACAATTTTGTGCCATTGTTTTCCACCACTTTCCCCCACGTTGCACATGTTTTTAGTGTAATTTTCCCAACAGTTTATTGACTTATGCTAATATGGCCAAGAGGCCAGCGCAACAAAAGCAACACTGGCAAAAAAAAGATAGAAGGAAAAAATAAAATCAATAGTGCAGTAGCCTCTGCAGCATACAAAAAGTTCAATATACACGTGTGTGTGTATTGTTTAGACCTGGCTAAATGATGGCAATGGCAGCAACGTCAGTTAGCCGCATTTCCAAGGTGATAAACTGCAGTCGGCAACAAAACTTGATGCCGCCCCCTTGAGACCATTTCAAGTTAGTTGGCTGTCTTTTACGTCCTATGGCAAAAAGTAAAATAAAAGAAAAAGAAAAAAGAAATGTATATTATAAAAACTGAAACACGTCACTGCGTCATTTGCAGTTTTTGCAATGCGATACTTGGTCGGCTACTTACTATATATATATGTATGTGTTTATATATATATCTACCTATATACTATATATAGGGTCTCTTTTGCTGCCTGGGCCAAGGCGTTGTCGTGCACTGCTGGATTCCACGCCGATTATCTGCACGTGCAGACGGCATTTGCTTATGTAATCGGCCAGAAACTGGTAACAAAAAGCAGAACAAAACAACCAACAAAAAGAAATTGAAAAATACTCGGGAAAATATATATTGCCAGAAAATGTTGCCATCTATTGATAGCTATTTGCTAAACTTTTGAAATATGTGTTAGGGAGTTAATTGTTGGCACTTTATTGGTGAAAGCTCGTCGAAATCGGTTGAGCTTTGCGAATATTTTGACAAAAATAGTCAACGAACCTACAAAATAGCATTTGGACAAAACTGCAACGTTTTTTATTTTTTTCGTTTTAATTCCACGAAAAAGTTCTGCCAAATTGCAATCAGAAATATTTGAAAATAGACGTTATCCACTTTAAAATTAATCACCATATTATCGTTATACTCAATCATTATAATTATTTTAAAATAAATTTCAATAGTTATCAAACAGCCCTGCCAACTCATCCATCAGAGTCTGCCAACTTATTGCACTTGCAGAACTTTATCGTTATCAAAGTAAATGTTTTGTTAAAATCAAATGTTATTTGATTGATTGTTAACCAACAAGAGTTTTGATAGGAACTCAAACTAAAAGAGTTTCAAAGGAAGTTATACAAAAAACAAATATATAGAATTTTCTTGATGTTTATTTTAGTGCATGATTTAGCAAATGAAGCTTGCAGCAGCCGATGAATTTTGCATCTTTAAAAGAAATGCACGCTGAGCTGGCCCGGAGATAAATTTTGCCAGGCGTCCAACAACCAACTTTTTTTAACTACGAAGTTCCGTTAAACATCGTGGAGTAACTTTTTTACCCAACAATAAGTGCCAGATTTTTAGCTGATTTTTTCTGCTACTTCTTCTCGGCTACTTTCTGAAAATGTCGTGGCTGCTTTCTTATCTAAAGCGTTGCATTCTTCGAGGCGTTACATTGGGCCAAACTTTTCCCTTACTATCTGGTACCAACTAACGGCACTCACTTATGCAAAGTGCTGCGCTGAAGCAAATAAAGGAAAACAGAAAAATCGCGGAGTTTTCACAACAGCTGTGCCGCGTTAATATATTATGTATATATATATATATATATATATATAGTGTAGCAGTATAATGAATTCTTTTGCAAACCGAATTTTATCACGAAATGAAAACTGCATTTTCTTTTCAACTTTTTGCTATCAAAACTATTTTTAAAAATCTGTTTTATAACTGTGTAAATTTTTATAAAATGCATATTTATTTACTCAAGCTTGTTGTAAAATGTGTTTATTTGTCTATTATATTTTTTTTCTATTTCTTTATGTTCATTATTTTATTCGAACACAATTTTAATATAGATTTTTAGACCATAGATTTACCTTTTACCTTTTCTTTACTAAATTCTTATCACGATTTGTTCACTAATTGTCTTTTATTGTTTTTGCTCTCGTTTCAGGTAAGTTTTTCCCACTCATTTGGTAATTTGTGTGCACGAAAGAAAAACACTCAGAAGGCTGCATCCGAAAGCTGAAAGCCGAAAGCCTTTTCAATGAATCATCATCATGGATGTCGCGACTCGACTAAAGCCGGCACCAAAACCATTAAAACAACAGCAAAAGCAACAGCAACAAGAACAAGAAATGCGACAGCAGCTGCTGCTGCTGGTTTGTCGCCTTGTCGTATGCAATTTTTTTTTCTTTTTTTTTTGGTTTTTGTTTTTTGCCTTGGCAGCTTTTAGTGCTGTTTACAGCCCTTTTTGGGCAGCTACCTTGCCCTGCTGCACTCCGCTCCACTCCACAACACTCGGCTAACGTGTCGTATGTGTATTTTTTGGGCCGCCAATCAATGCCAAGTGGCTGCCGCTGTTGATGTGCGGGAGAGGGTATTCATAGTGCAGGAAATGCTGGCCTAGACAAAGGCGACTAGTCGGGGCGTGGCATTTGAAAATGAAATGTGGTTTTCCGATTGTTGTTTTTGTTTTCTGAGCATATTTTCAGGCCAAATTTTGGTAAATGCTTGAGGTAACTTAAATAATTTGTGAGTTTTGGGAAAAATAAAATGTTTATGACCTCCTCTAAATGTGGCTCACATATTTTATTGCTACGCCTGCTGGGGCGTGGCAAATCGATTTTATCTATAAATCTCCTCCAGTCTTAAAGCTAAAATCATAAACAATTTTTAGCTTTTTTTTTTTACTTAAAATATTTTTAATTTGAGCTAATAACTTTTGAGTTGTTTGACTCTGTGTGTTTTTTCAAACGTGCTCAGCTGCCGGCTACAGTTTTCACTCAAATGACGGCTGACTCATCAGCTGTTTGGCTCGATGCGCTCAGCTGGTCTGTCGCCGCCCAAGCAATTAGGCTGCCAGACGAGCGTCGCCGGCAACTTTTTTCTAACAGCAACACCAACAAAAAGAGCAACTGTCGTTAGCCCTTTTGCCAGCGCATGCCAAAAAAAACTATGCTACACGACACGAATTAAAACTACATGCAGTCCTGGCCTGGCCAGTCGATAACTGTGTTTGTGTCCCGGCTAACATTGGCTGCGTTTTTTTTTTTTTTATATTTTTCCTCTTTCTGTCGCTTGCTTTGGGCCACATCAGTCAGTTGCTCATTCATTCAGTTCAGTTGGTTAGCGAATTTCTGTGCGTCAACAGCGTCGCGAATTTTAAACACATAAAAAACCCTTTGGAAAATAAAAAAAATCATTAAAATTCAACCAAGTTGTAATTTTTGAAAACGATTTAACGCGTGTTATTTTTGTTAGTTGCATTAATCAAAATGGTGGCCATCAATTTGAATTGTAAGTAAAATTCCTTAGAACTCTTGACAACTCTAAAACTGTACTTAAGTTCCTGGCCCTTTTAATAGGTCCTTTGGGGTTCAAAGTTAACCGTTACCCTTTTTTCACGCTGTTCATTTTTCAAGGCTTACATTTTTGCATAAGTTGTATGTGTGTGTGTGTGTGTCTGTGTCTCTGTGTTGGTGTCGATGGCAATTCTGCCCCGAAAATGGCTTTTAATTTAATTTGGCGACAGCAAAAAGTCGCGTAAAATATTTGATAATTGACATGCACATGGCAAAGTAAGTGACACGCCCAATGCCCCGCCCCCTTCCATTTGCCAGTAGTCGCAAGTTACATGTGTTCTTCCTCCCCCCTCTTCCACTCCCTGCCTCAGCTCAAAAACCCATTAACAGTGGCACAAAATAATTTAATTAAATGCAAATTAAAATGCTTTTATGAATATTAAACTGACACTTATGAATATTTTCCATCTGCAAAACTGTGTGCGTATGTATTTATTTCCCCCAGACCTTCATTTCTGCTTCTTCTGCTTTATCTTCGCTAAGGAATAATTATTGCAATATGCTTTTGCACTTCTTGTATGCAAAAGTTTTTGCTGACAATGGAAAATATTTTATTATAATTTTCTTTTCCGTTTTCTTTTTCTTTTAAACACGCAAAACTCATTACACAGAGCACTTTACGTAATTTATACATGTTTGTTCTAATAATGAAAGTACTTACATTTTAATATTTTTATAGTTTATACGATATTTTCATGGAATTTGCTTTTGGAGGATTACTTTGGGATAACTTTTTGAATTATTTAATTATTTCGAGTGAGGTGTGATTGAAATTTATGAAATTACTTTACTAATTACATGAACTTTACGTAAAAAGCAAGCTATTGAACTTAGAACTACGAAAAGCGTAAACGACGAGCAATTTAACTGGAATCTGTATTCTGAGTAACCTGACTAATCCTTTTATTAACCATATAATTTTCGAATCATTATTAATAATTTTACTATAATTTTTAAACTAAAATTTAAATAATTTAAAGGCAAGAACGATTAACTCATAGTTTTTCATAAAACTTGTATTTATATGGATATGCACTTATGCACTTATTATACATTTTTTTCATGCTACAGGGTATAAACAACTTTTAGTCCCCAAAAAAGTTATTTTAACCTTTTTGCCAAAGAGTTTGGCTGTTTTTTTTTTTTTTGTAATTTTATTTTCTCATTTTCGAGGGATGTAATTGAGTATCTCTGAGCATGGCTTAATTTGTGTAGGTCCTTTGGCTTTTGTGCAGTGCCAGCAGACGACAAACACATGACCCGCCCCGCCCCGCTACGCCCCTGCACCACTTGTGTGGTGTAGACAAATTCCCCTAAAAAACTAAAATAACCCCATTGACCCCTTTTGGAGTCTGACAAATCAGTTCAGCTGTCATAAGCAGATTTTCGCCAACGTTGAGGTTCTTTTCTTATGTGTGTGTGTGTGTGTGTACATATGTATATCTGTATGTGTGTGTTTGTGCTTGTTTTTTATGTAAATAATGCCATCAACACTTTGTCAAATGATATCAATTAAAATCATTTTGAAATTTATAGCGACAATTTCCAAAGCTGCATTTAGCACAAATTGTTTTTGTTCTTGTTAATGTTTGTTCTTCTTCCTCATCTTTTGGCCGGATTTTTAATTAAAAGCGTAAAATGTCAACAGCTCTTTTTCAACACTCATGAATATATGTTATAATATATATAAAATGTAAGTTGGCAAAACTCTCGAAAAAAAGGTGAAATTATTTTAATTGAGGCCAACTTTTTGCGAGTGTGTTCACGAGTGTGTGTGTGTACGTGTAGGTGTGTGTGTGTGTGTGTACTTAATGTATACATTTTACGCTGCTTTAAATTTCTATAATGATGCTTATTATGTTAATGAGAGTTTTTAGCTTGACTTTTGCCACCCACACGTGTGTGTGTGTATGTGTGTGTGTGTAAGTCAGTGGGCGTGGCAGTTAAATCGCATGACTGGTGACCACCTGCACTTACACGGGGCGTAGTGTTAACTAGCCCTGAGGCCACAAATACTACAAACTTTAGTGGGGAATAAACCACATGATATACAAAAAAATATAATAAAATAAACGTAAAATTTATAAAGTTTATTTTACGAGAGTTGAGGTGAAAGTGCCCACAAGTTAATATTAAATTTACCCCCTGTATATGTTAATGCATTAAAAACAACATTTTCGAAAGGTAAGCACATTAATTTATTATTTATTGATGTTTATCAACAACAAGCTTATAAATTACAATTATTTACGTCTCATTTTTCAGTTTTATACTTTATTTATTTTATCACACATTCAAATTGACTCAACACAATGCGGAATGATAGATTGATACACTGAACGATTGAGCTTATTAAGGTTTAAAATAACTCAATGAAAAACTGGTGTAAACAACTATTTTTGTATTTTATTATTTTATTATTATATTTTATCCATTAATTTTTTGTAACTATAAAAATTTAAAATTTTAAAATTTTTTTGACAATAAATTATAAATTTCAGTTAATGTTATTTTGTTGTTTTCACTGGTTCCTAAAACCCTTTTTTCGATTATTGTCTGTGTACTTAAATAACTGTTTATTGAGCATGCCGATTCCTTATTGGCTGTTATCGATATTTCTTGTATAATTTGACTTTGAAGAAAAGAAGCTTTAGTAAAAACTATAACTGAAAATCAATAAAATCTATAGACACAAATTAGCATATAGTTGATCAAAATTATTTCGTTGATCAAAACACACAATTTTACAACAAATATCATAAAAAATAATAAATAATATTCATTTGAACAATATAAGCTATATTTAATATTTTGAATTATGCCAACTTTATTTAAGTTAATTAAAAGAATCCGCTTCTGAAGGTATATAAAATACCCATTTTAAATTGTGCCCAATTTTAATTTGTGGTGATAACCAACCGTCTTCTCGAGCATATTTTAAATGTTTATTATTACTCTAATGAAAACATTTTGTATAGTAGGCATTGCAAATAATGTAGTTCGGGTTTTTAAGAAGGAAGCAAAAATACATTAGTTTAGCATTATTCATAGGTTCGTGTTCACTGAAAATTCAATAATTTGTGAAAATATACTAAATCCAAATACTTTGTAAGAAAAAAAAAACAAATTGCAATCTTGGGTTTTAAGTATAGACCGCGCAATTTATAACCAGTTGGCAGGCTCGCAAATTCGCGTGTGGAACTTGTGGATTTTGTGGAACGCAACGAGCGCTTTTTCGTGTCGGTTTTTTTTCCGCTGTGAAGTTTGAGCAGAAACGTCAAGTGGAAAAGAAAGGGAAGCCTGTAAATGAAAAAGGGTTTATTTGGTTGTTTTGCACTAATTTGAAGTAACTTTCGCAAGTGAGTAAAATGTGATATTCAATGGGCTAAAAGAAAGCTCGAATTGCATAAACAGAAATGTTGTATAAATAATTAGTCAGTTGCTTGCTTTTAGCCAGTTTTTCGAACGTGTAAATATCTATTGCAAGAGTTCTCTTACTTAGCCATGGCAACGCCGCCGTCGTCCACTGTCCAACCGCCGGAACGGCATTTCGGTTACGTCTGCTGCAAGTGTCAGGCGGCCGCGTTCACCGGACGTCGCTACGCCTGCTGGCTGTGCATTGGATATCAGCTGTGTGGCAGCTGTTACGATTCGGGCCAATTGCCGGAATCGCCGGAGCACAAGTACTTCCATCCGCTGGAGGCGCACTACACGCGCGCCGAATACGAAATCTACTTCGGTGGCGAGGGCTACGTGGAGGCCAGGGTGCCGCAGAGCTACAAGTGTGCGCTCTGCGATCGAAGGGGCTACAGCAGCATGCAGCTCTACAAGCATTTGTCGGATGCGCATCGCGATCACGGCGATTTCGATGAGTACTTTAGCATTCTGTATACACGCTATGCGGCCGATTCCTCGATAACCGATAACATGTCACGCTCATCGGCATCAGCATTTTTGCGCAGTGCATCCAGTGCTGTGCAGCGCCGGGTGGTACACCGCTGCCCAACCGGTCCGCCCGTCAGTTTCCGGGAGGCGGTGCGAATGACCCAAGCGCGTCGTGCGGCGCTTTTGGAGCAGCAGGCGCTGAACGTGCTCGAGGAGCTGCGCCTGGGCAATGCCAGATATTATCCGCAGCAGCAACAACAGCAGCAGCCACAACAGCCGCAGCGCTTGCGCCAGCAGATTCCGCCGGATGTGCGCAGCCCCAAATTGGGTCGCGTGCGCGGTTCGCCGCCGCCGATGCGTTTGGGCAGCTTGTTCCCCAAGCCGCGTCGCGCACCCGAGGATAATTGGGTCTCCTACTGGGCGCACTCGGTCAATGTGCTCGACCAGGAGCAGCAGCATCATCATCGCGCCGAGCTGCTGCTGAACAGCTATGCGGACGCATTGCGCGAGCTGCCCGGCGAGTCCAGGACAAAACCAAGCAAGGACAAAGCCTGGGACAAGACTGACAAATCAAATGAGAAGCACAAATTTCTGTGCGCACAATTTTTTACGCTCGAGAAGGCGCCACGCAAACAGCAGCACTGCGAATCGCAGCGCGTGCTCTTTATCGAGGCTCTACTGTGCTCGATGCTCGCCGAGGAACAGCTCAATCCGGTCAACCTGCAGCCAGCCCTGATGCTGATGCAAACCAATCTCAGCGTTGAGCCCGCACCCAACGCCCAGTCCAAGGAGGAGTTCGGCGCAAGTGCCACGCCTCCAACGGCTGCCATTATGGAGCGCTTCTATAAAAATCTGGATCTGTATAACAAATGGCTGGCGGAATTTGCGACCAAAAAGCGCGAGAAGAACTCGAAAATCGCCACTGTGCCGGATTTTATATTGCAGTCAACACACGAGCCCGTTGTGGGCATCGATTCGGACATGGATCCGGACACCGATGAGCGCGACGAAGAGGATGAGGTGGCGGGCGGGGAGCAGGCGCTGCCCAAAGCCAAAGATGAGCCCAAAGTTGAGCTCGAGGAGGAAGTTGGCGATGGTGATGGTGATGGCGATGCCGAGGATGAGGATGTGGAGGAGGAAGATGAGGTTGATTACGATGACAATTCGGGTTCGGAGACTTCGGATTCAACCATAGCCATGTTGGTCAATGAAATCGATCAGGTCTATGGCTACTAAAGCCACTATAAAAATAAATGGGGAAGTCTAAATAACGTAGAGGGGAATATCATTGATTTATATATGTTATATACATTACGTACTAATAAAATAAAAATCGAATAAAAAAAAGAGGCCCAAACGGGAGAATTTATAAATTTAATAAATATGTGTTCCTTTGTGAATTTAATTGTTTTTCCGAAAACTGGAGTTATTTTAAGGGAGATCAAATCAAATTTGAGTGTTGCAAATTTGGTTCACTGCATAGGCTTTAAGGCTGTGCTAAAAAGTTTGACGGGCCTCGGAACTAGTTCCAAAATAGTCTCGACTTTATTGCAATTGGTATTTAAAGTATTTATTGAAAAATATAAATAAATAAATATTTAAATATTTAATTTTGCATTAGAGCTGCAGAATTTTAGTGGACTATAGACCCTAATAGAAAGCTTAAAATCAATTTCTTAAGCTATAAAATTTCAACGATGGAATTTCCTTGTTTATTTTGTTTGTTGTTTTTAAGTCAAGTTGGCAGCGCTTTTAAATGCAACGTTTCGTTTTGGGTAGCTCGAATTCTCATTGTTCATATTGTTTGCCCAGCTTAGAGAGCTTGAACATAAAATTGAAAAAAAAAAATATATATATATAAATTAAAAAAAAATTTTTTAAATTAAAATGTCTGGAAGCGATTTCGATGCACCGTCGGAGGTGAAGGTGCAGATCAGCAAATGTTTGGGCTGTGCGGCCCATGGGGATATGGGCAGGCGATACGAGTGCATCGTTTGTGGCGGGTCTGTGACTTTCTGCGGCGAGTGCTACGATGGTGGCAAGAATGTGGCCAACGATAAACACAAGTACTATCATCCCATGAAGGCCATCTATAATCGGGGCTTCTTTGAGCTGTATTTTCTCGGCGAGGAGCTGGTCAACGGGGAGGCGCCACAGAGCTACAAGTGCGCCTTCTGCGACGAGCTGGGCTTCACCGCCGAGGAGCTCCAGCTGCATGTCCTCGAAAAGCACAGCGGCCACTCGGATGCGCCCGACCTGCTGGCCATTCTCGGCCAAATGAACCAGCAGAAGAAATGTGAGTAGAACGGTTGTGCGCTCTTAGCCAGATTGCAGCTGCTGCGGCCTATCGGGGACCAGCCCCAAAAAAAAAACAACACCACTTTAGCAAATTGCCACATGGCAATTTACTTAGTGCTTTAGTCGGCTTGCGAGATATCCTGTAGCCAGGACAGGCCAGCTGAACTTGTAAATATTTTATATATATATATATATATATATATATGTAAAGCA
The DNA here is from genome assembly GCA_004143825.1 of Drosophila micromelanica. NCBI lineage: Eukaryota > Metazoa > Arthropoda > Insecta > Diptera > Drosophilidae > Drosophila > Drosophila micromelanica. The sequence goes on from SCDY01000317.1 coordinate 47,487, forward strand.
TTTTCAACTTTTGATTGCCTACTTGGGATTTTTTTCTTTTGATAATTACTTAATTGTGGATTGTTTCGAAATTAACGGTATTTAAAATATGCATTTAAATGTTTATATTAAATACTAAAAGATATCTTTTAATGGACATTTTCCCAAATCTTGAAGATATGCTAAACACATGTTTTAATATGAATATTTTATATATAATTTTTAAGATGTGCTTTTATATATTTAGAGCAAAGGAAATAATTTAAAAAAAATTAAGACAGACAAGAAGGTATGTTTTATAGTTGTAGATATTATTGACCAAAAATGTATATGTATATATTTAATACTTTGCTGTGTTTCGCCACTAGCGCGTTCTATGGTTCTTTATCTTGTATGTATATGAACTCGGAGAAATCTTTATCTGCATCTGCCGGTTATGCCCGTGCTTCATACAATTTCAAAGATTTACAGGGTATACAAAAAGGGTTTCGCACATTTGCAAGTCAAATGCAAATCGTTTGAGCAGCCTCTCCTTGTGATAGATACCTCAGTGCTAGTTTCGTAAATCCTCTCAAATCTCCTTCCACTTTCCAAGCCCCACACTTGCACCTATCTTTGGTACATCATTACTCAAAGCTGAATATAAGCGGGGAAATCGAAACTGAAACCCCAAACTTGTTGTGATTGACACTCTCTAATAATGGCAAATTATGTGTCGACCAGCATTAGCCGAGAGCCAGTTGGACGGACGGACAGACAGACACACACACAAACGAGACAATTCGCTTAGCACCTACACAATATCGTATAACCTCCAGCTCGCCCCCTCTTCAGCTCACCTTCCTCCCTGTTTTGACAACAAATTTTCCACATCATTTGATCGCCTTCAACTTTGCTTGTTTTTCTGTGGCCTCTTGTTTCCTTTTGGGGTTGATTTTCGTCTATTTTCACGCATTGTAGTTTCCATAATGCTTAGATTTGCAAATTCTCTTTGTGCTTTTTTGGGATTGCGTATCGAGAAATTCACGAACCTGCTCTTTATCTAAGATTATTTGCAAATGATTGAGACTAAATAATGGGATGATGGGGAAAAGTTTGATTGAAGAGGTAGGCAGATAATTCTAAAAATTGTATCTGACTTAAGAAAAAATTTAAAAATTTCATAAACATTAATAATATATGCATAATTAGCGTACAATAAATAATTTTAAAAAAATATTTATTTATATATATTTTTTTATACGATTAAAAAATATGTGCACTGGAATTTAAATAATCTCATTTTGTTATTGAAGTATTTATGTTACTTTAGTGATATTTCCAGTTAATGCCCAGCTGTAAAATGCATTTTCCGCTGCATTTAATTTAACTAATTGTGCACAGGAATGTTTTCTTTTTGTATTTTGTTTGCATTTCTGTGTCTGCTTTTTGCTTCTGTTGCGGCATAAGCCTTGTATATATACGTGTGTATGATAAATGGCCACATGAAAAGTGTGCAAATGCTTTGGCGAATGCAACAACGGATCGCATTGCACATTAATCAAAAGTTGCGCTTTAAAAATGAAAGCTGCAACAGCAGCCAACGAGGGAAAAAGATGGCGGCAAAAGTTAATGTATTGCAAATATGCGCGCAGCCTGGAATTATTTTCGAAGGATTTTTAGCAAGGGGGTGGATCAGCTTTGGCTGCCACCCCAGCTGGCTACATATATAGTTTATTGTAATTATAAAAATGCATAGTTTGATAGGGTGGTTTCTTCTTATAATCTTTTGTTATATTAACCCAACAATATATTATAAATTGTGTTCAGTGATGAAATGGATTGTGCCTTGAAAGATTCACTATGAGATCCCGTTCATCTTATATAAAGTTTACATAAATTATAAAATAGAAACTATTTCATAGAATTGTTATTCATTGCACGTCGTATTTTTTATAAATCAAAATTCTATAGATAGCGTTTGGCTTGGGAAATGCCGTTCTATTCGATTCCCATGATTCAACAGGCAAAGTGGAAAAAAAAAAATTAAACTAAATTAAATTAAATATAAACTAAATTAAATAAAATATAAATAAAAAAACAACAGGCAAAGTAAAAAAAAAATTTAATTAAATTAATTTAAATATAAATTAAATATAAATAAAATATAAATAAAAAAACAATTTATATTTACTTATGCCCATTTAGTTTTAAAATTTTATTTATTAGATATTATAAATAACTGAAGTATTTTTGAAAGTGTATTTCATACCTAAATGACGTCATACTGTGTGTGCAGCTTAAGGGTGACTTGTGTCCAGCCAAATTAGCCCACACAATTATATATATATATATATATATATAGTATATATAAAGTTCCCCTTCTTTCCTTGGAATTGCACAAATATTGAATTACTAACGGGGTCTCGCTTTCTTTTTGACATTGCAGCCACTGAGATACGTTGCCAGGAGAAGTCGCGCGGCGGCCTCAGCTATGAGGTCATCTTGGCCGAGCCGGCACCCAATGTGGCCGTGCCCAAGCGACCCGTCACCCCTGGCAAAAATGTCAGCGTCGAGGAGATTGAGCAGAAGCTTAAAGCCGCCGAGGAGCGTCGCATTGTAAGTAAAATTCATGAATCATCAAAACCCTTAAAGCCATATCGATTTCTAATATCTTTAAATACTAAATTGAACAGTCTTTGGAGGCTCGCAAGATGGCCGAGATCTCCATTAAATTGGCCAAGGTTGAGGAGGCAACGCGCAAAAAGGATGAGATCACCAACGAGTTCATCACTCAGACCAAGGAGCAGCTGGAGACCAAAATGGAGCATCATGTGGAGAAGCGCGAGGCGATTATCAGCGACATGAAGGAGAAGCTAAAGGTGAGACTCAAAACAGTAAATTAAATAAAGTGCACATATAAATTAATAATCCTATTTAGATTCATGCCCAAGAGATTGAGAAAACGCGCGAGACTTTGGAGCAGCAAAAGGCCAATGAGCAAAAGGCCATCGAGGAGAAATTGAAGACAGCTCAGGCTTTGCGCGATGAGAACATTAAAAAAATGTTGGATCGTCTCAAGGAGCATGTGAGTTTTTAATTCAAATTTTATATAATATATATATTTATGTTTTTTTTAGTTCTTAAGCTCATAAATTGAATAGGTTAAATATGCTTGTATTTAAATATTTCGTATATGAAATATTATGTGCACCTTAACCATATCTCTCTTTCTTGCCTTATTATCTGTTTTATTAATTTAATATATGAAATAATTTATTTTTATTGAAAAAATTTAAAACATCTATGAAAAGTAGTTAAAATATAAAAATATTAATTAAAAGTAGTTAAAATAGATTTAAATTGTATTTTTGCATATATTTTAAATTTTAAATTAAAAGTAGTTGGTAGATATTTTAGATAACTAAAAAAATGTTTAATTGAAAAAAAAACCAAAATAACATAAACTAAATAATAAAATGCACATCAATCATCGTTATTTAAATAATTTAAAAATTTTTTTGCCATTTAATTGCAATACAATAAATTCGTAATGTGGCTTTTTTTGAATACCTTTACGCTCCTTGATTCAATATCTGTCTGTATGTGTACTTAACTAGAAAAGAGAATTTTGCGTTTCATCCATCGATATAATTTGTTCGTTTCTTTTCATTTATTTAATCTCATTTAGAACACAATCAAAATTGCTGAAATCAAAACGCAGAACAATCAATTGGAAAATCAAAAGCTCGAGGAGAAAGCGCGCATTATTGAAAACAAATTGTACACCGCCGAGCAGAATCGCGAAAAGGAGTTGCTCAAGAAAATTGAGAAAGTTCAAAAACTTGTAGGTCCCACCTAAAAAAAAAAAACACCTATGTATATAAGCTTCTTTTGGTTGCATCAGTTGCCTGGCGTTCATTTGTAGCAGAGTTACCCAATATGAAAGTTACATTTTGTTTCAATTAATTCCCTGAATTTTCTGTTGCAGGAACGTCGCGCTGAGGTTGTGCGTCAGAACAAGGCTCAGACTCAGGATATGGATGGACAGCAGAGTCCCATTGCCTCGTCGGGTTAGGCGTTGCCGCTGGAACACAACAACAACAACAACAACAACAACAACATGAAACATGAAAAGCAGCAACACATATTTAAGCGAGAAACCTTCAAACAACAACAAAAGATTTGCTTCAAAAATTTCAAGTATTAAACAAAACAAAAAAAAACCAAAACAATTTTGCTGAGCAAAAGCAGCGCGGGCATCCAACAAGAGGAAGAACAAGAACCACAACAACAACAAAAACTATAGCGCAAAGCAAAAACATTTAAAACTACACTACACTACAAAACAAAAAAAAAATTAAGCAAATGCATACTGCAAATTAATACGAAATACATTTAGTAAAGCAAATTTACATTTAACAAAAAAAAAAAGGAAAAACAAAAAACCAATTACATTAAGATCTAACAAATCATATACTTAAATTATTGTAATACTACCCATAATTGAAATGCGTTAAATTTTTAATATTTTATTTTAAATTGTTTACGTTTTGCTCAGCTTGAAACTCACATATATTTTCAAATGTATTTTCTACTAATTTGCAGCGCATTTTCAAAATATAAAAACAAAAACGATAAGAAACCAATAGAAATGCCATAAGAAATGTTTTACAAATTGTATTTGCCTGTCGATTTCGTATGCTTTGCTTGAAAAGTATAAAAAAAACCTAAAAAAAAAAAAAAAACAAAAATATATGATATCAATTTATTATTTAAATATAAACTAACTGTATAATTTAATATAACTTTTTTATTTATTAACATTATTGCGAAGTGGCGAATTAGCCACTTCCTAATATTGATAACATTTTTTGATATAAGTTCGCATTTTCTATCTATATAATAAATGTCAAACAGAAAAAAATACATAAGAAATGCTTATAAAAAAATAACATAAAAACTCAATAAAAAACCCATACAAAGTAAAACAAAACACAAACTTTTTCGTTTCATTTACACAACATAAACAATACAAACACTTTAGGCATTAATAAACAGAACACACATATACATATATATATAAATAATAAATAAATAAATATATATATATGTATATACATAAATATATTATAGAAATTAAAAAAAAAACAAATACATATTTTGTCTAACGTCAAGTTATATTTAAAAAAAAGTTGATGCTGAATGTGTGCGCAAATTTTTGGCCGCAAAACAAAAAAAGCGCAGAAAAAAAGAGAAAATGATTTAAATAAAATTTATTGGGTGGGGGCGGGAAATTTAAATGTATTTGAATTTTTTAGGCAAATTTTTGTGTCAGCTGCGGCGAACTCGTTTTCACATTACTTTGCAAAGGTATAAAAAAATATGCGCTGAGAATTAGCTTAAATTTAAATTCACATGTCGTTATAAATGTGTGTTTCTATAACTTAACTATGGCTACTATGAATCAACAAGTATATAATTATATATCTATATATATAATTGTACACATACATACTCAGCTACAATAAAAGCAACAACAACACGCAAAGCCCCCAACAAAATACCCCGACACGTGCAAACTTAAAACCTATTCAAAACTAAATACAAAAGTCAATACAATTGATATAAAAAATAAAACGCTTCGATATGTACTCAATTTATGATATATATATAAATGCTATATATTAATGTATAATCAACACCAATAACCAACGAAAAAATAAGACAACTTTTTGTATGAGAAAAGTGCGAAAACGTTTCCGTTTTTTCCAATATAAATGTTCTCTCTTTAAAAAGCAGCCTATGCAAAGAATAAGAAACAATACGATTTTTTTTAGGTTCACGCATTACTTTATAACTAAGTTGACATAAATAAATATAAACTATAAGTGAATTCTAATAATGAATGTATAATAAAAATGCGTAATTAAAATAAATGAAATATTTATAATTGGTAAACAGTTTGATTTGAATTGAAATATGGCGCCAACAGTGGCCTTAACAGTGGTTATCAGTCTGTTATGTTAGCATTATTGTTGCAGCTTAACAGAAGTGTGTTTAACAGCTGCTGCTACAGTGATGGCAAAAATAGTGAACATGTTTGGACATTAGTTATGTGCTGGCAAAAGTAACGAACACCTTCGATGCTTTTTTAAATCTTATTCTAAATTTATTTTAACATTTACATTTATATTTCGGAACTGCTGCCACACCAGAGCAACAACACCGAATTCTCGTACTCAACTATGGACTTTTCCACCAGCTGCTCTTCGGTGACGTCCAGCAGCGTTGTGTTGTTGTTACCTTCACTGTGCTCGTCGCCAGCTATGAAGTGATACTGTCCGGAACTGGTGGCCAGTATGGGCAGCGTGGGATGGAAACCGAGGCCATTGCAGCAATCGCCGTGCAGCGGCAACTGCAGTGCTTGAGCTTCATTTGTGTCGCGTTCCAAATTCCACAGATTTAAGGCGCCTTCGGTGTCGCCGCTGGCCAGCCACGACTCAGGTCGTGGACTCAGGTCGAACTGGATGCGCTGATTGGTGTCGACGCGGCGCTGGAACTCGTGCAGCGGCTGCTTGTAGTTGCGCATGTCCCACTGCAGCAGCTTGGAGCACTTGCGGGCGCCGCTGAACAGCTGCCAATGGCCGGCGGCCGAGGGGACATAGCGCAGCTGGGTGATGCCCGCCGCATGGCCGCCCAGGGTGAAGAGCGGACCCTGTTTGGGCGAGCAGCGCAGATCGTAGTGCTGTATGTAGCCGCGCCAGTTGCCGCAGGTCACCGTCTGCGGCTGCTCCGCGGTCTGGGCCATGCACGAGACGGCGAACTTGACCGCGTACTCATCGTAGCTGCGACCGGGTCGACTCGTATCGAAGATCTTCAGGCAGCGCTTGTAGCCCGCATAGATCTTCTGGCCGTCCGCCGAGAAGGCCAGCGATATGGCGGCCACCACCTCGTTCACCTCATCGTAGCCGCTGTAGGTGCACCGCAGACGCCCATCGAACGCATCCCACATGTGGATGGGCTCGTGCTGACGCGTCGCCAGCCAGCTGCAGTTAAAGAATGGTTACAACTAAAATACAACTGATAGCAACCGGGAGAAACCTACAAGCAGGTGTCCGGCTGTTGGCTGCTCATCAGCGGATACCAGACGCAATCGTAAACGGTGCCGCCTTCGGGCACGTGCACCGCCGACTGCAGCGGGGAGAGCGCTCGATTCACAGTGATGCCGCTGGCATCGTACAGATCCAGCGGCAGCTCCAGCACATGCATCCCATCCATGTGGACGGGCAGCAGCAGACAGGTGCCGTCCGGGGACCAGTAGCAGCCCCGCGTGTAATGCTGGGCCTTGGCGTTCGATGGCCAGCAGCGGCGACCCAGCTCAATTAGCTGCTGCTCAAAGTATGCCAAGGGCAGGGCCACCTCCTCCGGTTGCTGTTGCAGCAGCTGCTCCACCTGCTCCTTGGGCTGCTCGTCCAGCGTGTCGTCAATGCTGATCACACGCTCGCTCTCGTCCAGCAGGCTGCACTCCTCCATGTCCACGCTGCTTTGGTTGTTCGATAGATCCTTCAGCGCGCTGCGCTGCCCGCCAACCGGCACCAGCTTCAGCTGCTGGCGCTCCTTGTCGCTCAGGCTGAAGCTGACGTTCGGTAGGGAGGCGTCGTTGTCGCTGCCGGCCGGCAAACTTTTGGCCAGCGTCACGTCCATGCTGCTGCTGAAGCTGACATTGTGATTGAGCAGCGAGCTGCTCTGGTCCAGCTCCGACATGGCAAGGCTCATTTTGGCGGCTGTGGAGCGTTTAAACTGCTGGTCTGTGCAAGCGTTTTAAATAAGCGCTCTTTTTCTGTCACTTGCAAGACTAGCTCATGGCGATTAGAGTTGCATCGCATCGTTCTGAACCAGTTCGCATAAACGAACAAAGTGCGTCGTATTGTGCTACTTAACAATTTATTAATTCAAGCTTTTTGACAAGAGAGCGCGCATACAATTTAATAAACTTGTTGATAATTAAATTTATGTATTTATTATTTTTATATATGACTGAATGAGGTGAGTCGTTCACTTCAAATGACTCAAGTGCACTGCATACTTCAATTGAACTACTTTGTGCAACACTAATGGCGACTATTTCAATCGTAGTTATCGATTAATCGGATTGACAAGATGGTTTATTGTGACTTTGTGTATGTCATGTAAAAGCGCAGCTTGCTGTTCTTGATATACAATCATGCATTGGCTACTATGTTATTATTGTGCAGCAAAGAAAAAACACAGTTCGCGCACATTGGTGTCCTATCGATATAGCCTGCGATATATTGATTTTTTAGAGTGACCACATTGACTGTGGTGGCTCATATTCATCAGCTGTGCATGAGGAGTAAAAACGTGTGGAGTAAAAAATTGGCGCGATTGAATTTGGTGAAAAATTGGATTTGAAATATGTGCACAAGTTATTTATTTACTTTATGCTAATATGCTGCTTATAACATACTCGGGTGCATGATTGGGGCAACAGATATGTGGGATTGCTTTTTATAACTTTCGTCTCGATACCTCAGGCCCCTATTGCTGTGCTTGACCTTGAACTATTGCTAACTGGACCTATGTATGTATGTATGTATTTATGTATGTATATATGTATGTCTGTGGACCTGACTGCAGCTGGGCAACTTTACAGCCTGCATGGTAATTAGTCAAGTTATATTTAGCCCTTTTGCAGAAATCTATTTGCATAGACAAATTTGCAATGTGTCTAGAGACTCTTGATTTAACTTAGATTAAAATGTAAATTTTTATTTTAAATATCGTATATATATTTTCGGATTTAATGTTTAATATATTTTTGAAATGCAAATAAATATGAATAAGAATCATTTATAGGGAATTTTAAAGACGCCCTAAAGTAATGATCTCATTTTTGCAGATTTCAAATCGGGCGTAATTTGTTCAAGCCGTTGCCCTCTTATTTGTTATAATAAACAAATAATTCGTCATATACATTTTTGGGGCAATTTGCTTTTTGCATTAGGCATCAGGCTCAAATTCGAGTTTCAATGCTGCAATTCGATTTGTAAACGAAACGTTTTTGGGCTTGGCCAAAATGCGGCTCACGTTCGAGCCGTCAAATAGGCTCTCGAGTATATCCTAATTTAAATTGAACGCATTGCAATGAGGCATTGACATTTACGCTAACAGGCTGAGGGGCAGAAGGGAAGAAGGGAAGCAGTACACGTGCCGTTAAAGCGAAAATGAAACTTAGATCAAATTACAATATTTTTTTTTGTTTTTGTTGCTGTGTTTTTAATTCAATTAATTTGAATGCGCTGGGAGGCATGTCAAATGAAATATTTACGCAGCTGTCCGGCCTCCGGGGGGACTAGAATATAGCATAAAAATAGTTGTCCTTAATGCTGGCCAACCCCCCAAGAAACCCAACCCCAATCGTCTGCTTTTTAATTCGTTCATTTTCGTGACTGTACTTTGGGAGCGGCTCACCTTTTTGTCTGCTCCTGCCGGCTGACCAACCTGTCCTTTAGTTTTAATGCTTCTTTATGTTGGCGCTTCGATTAAAGCAGCATATTTATGCACGTGTCCCGGGCCAGGTTGCGTGCTCCTCCTCCTCCTGTGCAGTGCTGGGCTTGGCCTTGCCGGGTGGGCTGTCGGCTAAGCTGCTCAGCACTTTACGGGCTGCTTTATAAAGTATATGTTGTCTAAATATTATATCATATATTAAAGCTATGTTTACAAACTTTACGGCATTTTAGTCTCTTGGATCTATTGCTCCCATACTTTAAACTACCATAACTTTGTCAAAACTGAACTGATTTTCATGTTTGAGCGCATTTTAGTCATGGTTTGGCATCTAGATTAGTTCTGCGTTTAAAATATATAAAATAATAAAAAAAAAATTTTCCGATTTTTTTTGTGAAAGAAAAAACCTACTCCCCCCTTGTTCACTTTCAAAAAAAAAATTTTTTTTATGTTGAATTGAAAAGTTTTATTTTTAATCAATTACTAATGTCATTATTAGTATAAAAAACAACATTTGGGCCGATTCTGAGGTGGTCCAATTTTTGGTCAAATCTCATGCGAAAATTGACAAAAAGTTTAACAGTAAGTCTCTCGGATCCATAGTTCCCAAACTTCAAACTATTATAACTTTATCAAAACTCAACCGATTTTCATGTTTGAAGGCATTTTAATCATGATTTGTCCTCTAGATTAATTCGGCATTTAAAATATGTTAATTTTTGAAAATCAAATTTTTTTGTGAAAAATCACATAAGCCCCCTTAATCATTAAAAAAAAATTTTTTTTTTCAAAATTTAGATTTGAAAAGTTTTATTTTTAATCAATTACTAATGTCATAATTAGTATAAAAAACAACATTTGGGCTGGGTATGAGGTGGTCCAATTTTTGGTCAAATAACATGCCAAAATTGACAAACACAAGACAAGTAAAGCTCACGGATCCATAGCTCCCATATTTTGAAACCCCATAACTTTGTCAAAACTCAACCGATTTTTATGTTGCTTATTTTTATTATTTTATTTTTGCACTGTTTTAAATTAATTTTTTGATTCAAACATATATTACGCTGTTCAGTGCACTCTCTTTAACTGCTAATAAAAACAAAACCATAATACCCTGTTTCACCCATTTTCAATGGGTTCAGGGTATAAAAAAAAAACAGAGTATCTCGAAGTTGGTATTTATCTGTAAATCCCAGGCATAATCAAATCTCATGTTTTGTTACATATCTGATGATCTCGCATATTTTAGACATACTTCTGACTTTTGTCAACATTCACTTTTGTTTTGTGTTTTCGTTATTTTTTATTTTTTGCTGTATATTAAAAGAAAAAGGAGCAACAACAAAGAGGCTTGAAAGGCGTTCGACCAAAAAGTCATTTGCACAGCATTCATGTGGGACTCATTAGGCGGGTATCCTTATGCTTGATAGCTTTTTGCAGAGCTCGGCAGGATTTGCCTGTGCGCCTTGTATCCTTTCTTTCTTATTTTGTTTCTACTGTTTTTTTTTGTGGCCCGTTTACAATGAACGAAACAATTCGGTATAGACATGCCGCAAGGACACTCTTGTCCTGACATGAATATTCATGTTTTTAGGCTATTTTCAAGGCTTTGGGTACATAAATTAGCTTCAAATTGTATTTGATTGTCCTTGGAGAGGTGTCCATTTGGAGTTTTTTTTTGTTTGTTACAATGGTTTTTAAATGTGGCCAATATATTTTACAGCATCAAGGTTTTTTGGGCCATTTAGGGAATTATACGAAAAATATTAGTGTGTAGGTATTCGAATATTATGTGAAAGTTATTTGAATATGAACTGAGCGAAAATGTTTTAATACTGTAGGTGGTTGTATTCATTTAATCCAGAATTTTTAAATGTAAAAATATGACTTTTATATTTTTAACTAATTTTAGCTACCGTTAAGTACAGGGTACTAAAAAGTATTTCTCATATTCTGATGATGCCCTGTAAAAGGTTTCTGAGCTTGAAAGCTGCTCAAGGTTGGTTTTGTTTTTGTTTTCTTTGTTGTTGTTTGCCCGCAAAAATGTTGGGCAAATAAAGAAGCAGAATTGGATAAACAGCAGATGAGTTAGCACGGCTATAAAACGCTTAACTGGGCTTTGGCAAGGGCACAGTATCCAATTGATATCAATGAAGATGCATCAGCACCTACTTCTGACCTATCTCGGCCTCTGTTTGCTGCTGGTGGCGTCTGCTGCCGTCGAGGAGCTGCCCGAGGAGGCGGCCACAACGGATGGCTCCTTTGAGTTTACCGGCGATGAGGTTCTAACCGACCTGGAGACGGATTCGATGATGGCCCACAGAATCAACTGGCTGACATTTGCCCGGGGCTCGGACGCTGGCAAGGAGCTGGCACGAGCTGTGGAGGCGGATCCACGCGATGGCAACGCTTGTCCCATCGGCGGAGAACGCGGCCTGACCGGCCTCATACGCAATGCCCGTTCCCTGCTGCCCGCGGATCGGTTGCGCAACATTCTGGCCAATGCCCGGCAGGACCCGGAGGTGCTTAATCTCCTCCAGCTGCTGCGCAGCGAACAGTTCAGGGAGCGGGTGACCCGGCTGCGCAACAGCAAGGAGGAGGCCGTGCTGCGGGATTACGTGTGCCAGGCCCTGAAACTCAACCACGCCCACTACGTGGAGTATGTGCGTCTGCTCTTCAGTGCGCAGAGCATCGAAGCAGCCTCGACTCCGTTGCCCAATCGCCGCAAGGGCGTGCGCGGACTGTTGCTGGATCTGCGCGACGCTCTGCCCCGGGCCCAACTCCGGGATCTCTATCGACGCCAGCTGGCTGCCGACAAGGATCTGGCCGAGGCTGTGCGTCGCATACGCGGCACCGAATTCCGGCGTCTGCTGGCCAATGTGCGCGCCCTGCCAGAGTATCGTGCGGTGCGGGACGACCTGGCCAAGGCCGGTGTGCCGCTGCAGCAGCTACTGAATCTGGTCGCCAATGCTCTGGGCTGGGGCTCCCTCGACTTGGGCAGCGAGACGGAGATCTTAATTGCTTGAGCTCCATTCAATTTATTCGATATTTTTTCAAAGTTGATATTTTCATTTATATATATTCTTAATATGAATTTACTTTCAAGACAATTTTTTAAATATTTATTCTACTCTCAATTTTTAAAATATATTAATTATTTTATTCTTGACATATTTTGTGCTAGCTCTAATAAATCTATATAAAATTGTTTTCAATTTCTTTAATATAAACATTGATATTTTCTCATATATGCATTTCTTTTCAAGATGTGTATATTCAATTTTCATAGTAAGGTTTAATATTTAGTTTAGACATTTCAGGAACTTTATACGAATAACTTCTACTCTCAAACTTTTGAAAAATATATTCATTATTATTAAATTTTTGACATCTTTTGTGCAAGCTCTAATAAATTTATATAAAATTGTATTAAAAGACTTGACAAAAGTTGATGGCATTTTATGATTAACTTTAAGAATTTTTTCAATATCTTTAATATAAACATTGATATTTAATATATGTATCTATATACTCTGGATATGAATTTACTTTAAACATGTGTATTAAATTTTCTTAATATTTAGTTTAGGTATTTCAGGAACTTTATACGAATAACTTATACTCTCAAATTAAAAAAAAATCTTTAATAAATTTATGTAAAATTGTGTTAAAAGACTTATCAAGGGCTAGGGCATTTTATGATTTACTCTAACAATTATAACATTTTCAATATCTGTATCTTTATCTTTGAGTTGTTCCATAGTGCATTAAGTAATATATTTAGTATATATGTATATATATATAGATACATACATATATATGGTATGTCAAAGGCGTTATCCAATATATCAGCTTTAGCATTTTTCTGCGTCGTCGGGCGATTTGTTTTGTTGTCTTTTGCACAATGTTTGTTTATTTTGACACGTTTGCCAGTTGTTTGTTTGTTATTTGTTGTTGTTGTTGTTGTTGGTGCGTTGGCGACTTTAATAAATTATTTTTCTCGTATTTCCGTAAACCGTCGCATCGTTTGCCCCCAATTTATGGTCTTATGTACATTTTGGGATTATTTTTAGAGGCAGCCGCAGTTTATCTGTTTGTAATTTGTTTATGGCAACTGTTGGCTCGATTAGTCGCTGGCGTTGACAGCTTCCCAGCTGATGAACTCTTTTGAAGCGGCATCAGCGGCGACGACAAGCAACATGTGTGGCAGCAGCTAGTTTTTTCAAAATTGTTGTTTTTTTTTTTTTTTTTTGGTTGTTTATGCCGCGTGGCAAGTCGGGCAACATGCGGTGACAACTACTGGAAAACTGTCTGCTCTAATGATTTTGACCCTGAACGAATTTGAAGTGGTTTCGGCTGCTCTTCTCTTGCGGCTGCAATGTCTGTCCGCCATCCAGTTGTAAACATGTCAGTCTCCGCGTCCGAGAACTCAACTATTTTTATACGCCCTACCACATGAAATTGGTTAAGAAAGGCGTCTCAAAATTAACTGACAGACAGCAGCAGACAGCGCAGACCATATTAAGGTGTATTTAATTCTATTTTTATACGGTCGATAAGTTCCTCAAAATTTGAAAAAATATATTGGCTAAATATAAATACTATATAAATTATATTAAATTTATATCGGGTAGGGCGAAAAATATACGAAAGAACAGCGCAACGAAATAAAATACCAAGACAGAAAATACTCATAGGCTAAGGAGATACGCTGATTAATACATAAAAATATTCTAATGCATAAATAATAATAATACAATAATAAATATTGACCGGACAAAATAGTTGGGAATAAAAATCCGAAATTCATTTACAATCAAACAAGATTTGAAAATGATTTTCAAGAATTCATATAAGTATTTTAAGTGCAAAATCAATCTAAAAGTTAAATACTAATATACTTCAAAAAGACGCAATTGTTTTTATTTATTATAGTAATTTGATCTTTATTCAGCCGTGTTCAATTGCAAAAAAGCGCAAATAGAAATAAATAAACAAAAAAAATAAATAAATAAAATTAACAAATGTTATATTTGTTTTATCAGAACTTTATATTTAACAAAAAGAGAATTAAATAAAAAAAAATAAACAAATGTTATGTTTGCTTTATAAAAACTTCACAGTTGCAATACGATATATGTTTATCTAAAAAACTTTGATTATGTTTCAAGTTAAAGTTCCCTTAAATTGATATAGAGATATGTTATTTTTTATTTTTATCAATTTATATTTAGTTTATTTTTTTTCATTAATTAAGTTGCATTAAAAATGTGCCCGTAAAGAAATTAATTTGCTGAAACATATGTTTCAGCCTATTCCAATCCAGTTAGCCACAATTGCAGTTTTCTAATTGCAGCTTTTCTTATTGTTTACTCGCAAAAAAGAAGTAGAAGAAAGTACGTTCCGGCATTCAAACACAATTAAGCAAATGGCAGTCGTTCACCTCTTGCATTGGGTAACACAATAGCCCCGATGAACCGCACCCTCACCCCGTTCCATGCCATTCCTGTTGCACGCCAGACGCTTCTTCTTGTTGCTTCTCTTTCTGCTGTTGGGGGCAACAGCTGGCAGGTTTCAACGGCTGCCGCACCTTGACTTGAACTGAACTGCGCAACAACTGGCAGCCACTTCTTCCTCCACTGCTCCAACTCCACATCCACATCCATCTCCGACTCCAGCTCCAGCTCCACTTTCAACTCTGGCTGCCTGTCCGCTTCCGCCTGACTGCAGTCAGTCATATGAAACGGCCACATGGCGAACGCGTTGGCGTTGGCCAAATTTCCCTTGGCTCTAAGCACTGTGAAAAAATTTTGTTGTTTAATTTTGGTTTCAATTTTGTTTCTCACTACTGCAAAAAAAACTATGTGTTGAATTAAATTAAATTTTTTAAACTTAATTTATAATCAGGAATCGCCAAATTGGTTTAAACCAAACTTTTGTTTGGTAATGCTTTTAATATATAAAATAAAACATTGGACGTTTGTTCTTTTAAATTGGTTTTAATTTCAAAAGAAGTGTAAAAAATATATGCATATATTAAAATAAAAAATATATATTAATTAAATTGGCTCTTTTAAATTGGTTTAAATTTTAAAATAAGTATAGCTAATATATACATATATTAAAATAAAACAAAAAATACAGAACAAAACGATACAAAATATTTTTCTTTGAATAAAAATTTTAAAATATTTTCAAATAATTTGACAATTTTGTTTAAATTTGATTATGATATTGTTAAGGTAAAAATTGTTTACAGTGCAGCCGACAAGCTCGGCTACGCTTCTGGACAAACTGCAATTGCGAATGCAATGGAGTTAGGCTAGAGCTGGAACTGGGAGTAGAGAGCAGTCATTAAGTTGGCCACGGTTGGGCAGTTTTTGCAACAAACACAAAAATTCTTACCCACGCTGTCTGTGCTGGGTGGGTGGGGGGCGAAGGGGGCTGCCAGTTGCTTGTCAAATGTCTCCAATCGTTGTCAAGGCCAATGAACTGGGCGCTCTGCTATTACTCCACATTAATCCACACACACACACACACACACATACACACTCAATTTACGCCCAATACAAGCCGCTCAATTTGAGGCCAAGAACAGGCCGCGTTTTGGCCATGAATAAACGGCTTTTGACGTCATCGAAGTGATTAGACAAACATAACAGAAGCTGCCACGCCAACGGAAGCCATTAGATGGAGTGCTACACAGGTAGGAGAAGGGGCAAGGGGGACGGTTATGGGCCTGGCATTCCAAGCAATTAATAATAATTTCCGCTGCTCAAACAAAAAAAAAGCCAAGTTAAAAAAGCTTCTGCAGCCGCTTCGCCATCGTCATTGTTGTTGTTCGGGCTCCGAATTCATGACTCTTTTTGGCGGATGCTGCAACGGGACTAAAAAGAGCAGCAGCCGCTGCATATTTATTTTTTACCCCCAGAACTTTGTTTTGAGGCTTCTTGTCTCCGGTTTCTGTTGAATGTGGGCCACATGTGGCACCAATTGGGCTGCAAAAACTTTGAAAATATGCAAATATTTCAAGACTCGAATTTATTTTTTCAAAAAAAATTGTGTTGTTTGCGCTAAATATAGCTTAAATTTTTACTGTGAATACTCTTTGAGTTTTATAGAATTTTTCTTTGCTTTTCTCAAATTATATAAAATTTATTTTTTTCTAATGATTTTCAGTTTATTTTCTTTAATTTCTTTGCATTTAAAAGTTATTGCAAAACAAGCAAATAAATAAATTTTTTTTATGTTTTTGATTTTGATACTTGAGTAAAAAATGTACACCTTTTATTCAAATTATTTTAAAATGTTTAGTTTTATATATAAAATCAAAAATGTCGACTTTATTATTTTTCTAAGCTGAGGAATTTTCTTAGTTTTCATTTTGTTAGAAATGTTTTGAACTCTATAAAAAACTAGATAAAACCATAAAGCTGCACAATAGCTATAATTATTTAATATTACCGGTTCATGGTCTTTGCTGCTGCTGCTGCTGCTTCTTCTTCCTCTACATTGATGGTAACCCCATATTAACTACTTAAGACCGGGCACCACAATTCACGCCTAATGAAACGCACCACAAATGCTCGTTGATCTAAGGCAAACGAAACCACAAATCAAATTAAAATTCCAAAAATGTTAAGACATAATACCCCAGGCCCCTACAAAAAATGTTGTAGAACCGCTGCAAGAACTGCAATGCAACAACAACAACAACAACAACAACAACAACAATAACCATGGCAACCAAAATATAATAAAATAAATAAAAAACCAGGCAACTCTTTTGAGACTACTGGCCATGCATGACTTGAAGTTTGTTGGAGCGCTTAACCCAAATACAAGCAAAACAATGTGAGCTAGATGCGAGCTAAAGAGCCGACATATAGATACCCTTTACGCAGGCAAACTGAAGTGAATATGTATTTGAGAAATATCATTCATATAATAGATGAGCAACGTGTTTTTAAATAATTTTTGAGTGGTATGATATATTTAAAAAAATTAATAGTTTTAAACGAATAATTTATTTTATTTACTTTAATACGAAAGCTTAATAGATGCGAGCTAAAGAGTCGACATTTAGAAACAACTGGATATAATACAACTGAACATGTATTTGAGAAATATTATTTGTATAATAGATGGAAAACATATTATGAAATCATTTTTTAATGGTGAGATATATATAAAAAAATTAATGGTTTTAAATGTATTCTTTATTTAATTTACTTTCATACTATAGCTTAAAATATATTAATTAATATACATGTAAAGTAAAAATTTTTTAAATCAATTTTCAGTTACATTTTCCATTCATTAGTTAAGATATAAAATTTTAAAACAACAAAAAAAAAAAAATAAAAACTAATTTTCTATCATGATTAACTCCAAAAAATTTTTAACATTCTATATATGGTTCTTTTCCAACTCCTTATTAAAATCATTTAAGACTTTTACTTATATCACATTCAATACTTTGCAACACATAGCCAAGCGACTCAGTGCCAGATGTGAGGGTATTAATAAAAAAGTGCGCCATCTACAACTTCGATGACAATAATACGAGAGAAATAACAAGAGACCGGAGCGCATATTGCGCCGCCAAGCCGCAGACTCGCTTTAATCAGCGCTTTTCGAACTGACAAAACAATTGCCGGCCGGCACAGTTCACTGGTGTTCCATGGCCCCCCCCATGTACCCCCCTCCCTCATAGTTACCCCAAATTTTTTTTTTTGAAAACTTGCTGAGTTTTCAATTGAGCGAAGTTGCTTGCTCGCTGATTAAGGGTGCGGGCGGGGAGTTCAATTTGTTTGGTCAGCTGGAGAGGGGTGGCGTGGAGTGGTGGGATCTGTGATTGTTGTTGTTGTGACGAGCGGGCGCAGCTGCGGGGCGTGGGGCGTGGGGCGTGGTGCTGAAGTACGCGTGCACAGTGGGTTAAGTGCGTTTTATGATTTGTTGATACAAAAAGCGAAAGAAAACTCAACTGACAGATACCCAGTAATGCGAGCTTACACATTTAATTATCGATAATTGGAACATTCTAGGATATTGTTTGTTCAAAATATTATTATGTTTGTAGAAATAATGTCTTTAAGCATCTTATATTCAAAAATCTCTCAATAAATGTTCGTGAAGTTTTCTGTAATTTATTCATACATTTTTGATAACGAGAGCTCAGAACTAATCATATTGTCTCTGCTACATTCATTGACACAAGCGAGCTTACCCTTTCAGTATTTCCAATGTCTACAGGGTATATAGATTGAGTAAAAGCCGCTACTGTTGGCTGTGTTCGCGCTCTGGAACGTTATTACAAAACTTTGCATGGCAAACGCCGGTGACATTTTTCGGCCTTGTTTCGGAACGGTCGAACAATCAGTCAGTCCATCAGTCCGTCAATTTTTCAATTTTTAATGATTTATGAAGCTTCAAAAACTGGAACTTGTCTGTTGTTGGAGTCAAGTTTGGCACCTAAAAGTTTCGGCATTAATTGTGCTCAAAGTGCAGTTGAATCTGTCGTTTATAATTATCTTATAGAGTTCGCTATTTTTAAAGCCAATTCGTGATTAATCTTGCGAGTTTGGCTTTCTTTAAGTTATGCAAATTCCGGCCATATGGGTTGGGCCTACAAAATGTGTTCAGTTAAGCTGCCATTAGATTACTTTTCGATAGAATTTATATATTTTGGTTTTTTTTTGTTACGTAGAATAACAACCACTCAGCTTTTCTTGAGGTTTCCAAGTCAAACTGCTGCCTTTCATATGTAAGTACAATGATTTTAGGCCATAAACACCTTTAGGCCTTGTTAACAAGCCGCAAGCTCCATTCACAAGCGGTTTTTTTTTATCAATGGAACAACTAAAACTGAACATCTGTTGGATTTTTGCTGAATGAATGAATGAGTTTTTGATTTGCTCGGCCGCAGCCAACGCTCAAAACGCTTTTCGGGGCCAATAACAAACAACTAAAAAAAAAAAAACAAAAACAAAAACCCACGCGACAAATGCAACAATCTCCACAATGCAAAACCACAAACAATATGCAGTCAAAAAAATTAATACACAATTTTTTAGTTTTTATTTTTTAGACTGCCACGCGCTAACACTTATTGGGCTTCTTATTAATTAGCTGCCAAGCTTGGCCAAGAATTAAGCAGCTATGTGTAGCAGCATATGGATCCGTATCAAATTATCATCAGCTGTTGCCTTTAAAAATGTAAAAAAAATAATAATAAATAAAAAAACTCCAAACGACGCCATTTGTGGGGGCGTTTTTTGTTTGTATTTATTATCTTGCCTCGTAAAAACAAAAGATGCTTTTTATTATTTTTTATATATATATATATTTCTGTTGCCCAATGTTGGTTTTTTGTCTAGCCATAAATGGCACAAAATTGATGACGCTGTTAGTTAGAAACGAGACGACGACCTACATCAACGTTATATGTAATTGTATTACAGACCCGATTATCTCACGCTCACGCTGTGGGCTGCCAGACGATTATAGCCAGACACGTATTTGAACCCGATAAATGTCAACTTTGTCAAAAGTGCCCTAAAATTAAAGCTTCTCAAGAGCTGTTAAAAAAGTCAATATATGCGGTAAATACTCTTACTAAAATTGAAGGGCTTTAAAAACTAATAACATTTTTTTGTCGAAAAGAAACTCATTTTTATGATTTGTCCTTTGAAAAAAATTTCCTTTTTTAGTTTTCTTTAGAGAAGTTTTCTTTCGTTCTAAAAATATGTCCGCATTACGTTCTTTGGTCAAAACTGAAATATTACTTAGGAAAATAGTTTCTTTAGCTAAATAATATTGCTAAATAATTTTTTAAAATTTTATAAATGTTTTTATTTGATTAAAAATTTGTTTATTTATGAAGAGTAAAAATACTTTTTTTCTTTCCACTGCATTTTACCTAATTTTATTGCTCATATCAAACATATTCGAATAAAACAATAGCCTTAACGTAATTTTCTAGTGAAGTAGCTCGGAAAATGAGAGTTTTTCAAGCCGGGTGCAATTGATAAGCACACAAAGTCTATTTGCAATTGTGTTTTCGTGAGTTATATTTGGGCAGACGATTGTTCGACAAGACGAATATCACATTTGTCAGCTCTCATGGCGAATTGTCTCACAGTGCCACAATTGTGTCAACATTGCACTTATTTTTCTCACATCATCCCATCAAGTAATTCAATAGGACAGAGTGCGAGAGAAAGGAGTGGAGAGAGAGAGGGAGAGCGTTGTGCAGGAAGGTAGGCGCGACCGTGCAACTGTGCAACTTGTTGGCTTGCTTTCTATTGCCAGATAATTTGCAAACAGCCTTTGCAGCTATTCACATGCCACCAGGTGTGGAGGGGCTGTAAGGGACACAGAAAAAAATGTTTGGTGTTAAATAAAAGACTATAAAAAATCGTTCAAAAATTGAGAATAATTTTAAACAATCTTTATTAAAGATTAAATGGTTTAGTTTAATTCTTTTTACAAAAACAATAAAAAATTTATTTTTATATTTTTTAAACAAAATTCTACAATTCAAAAAATTCTATAAAATGTGAGTAAATATATTTTGTTTAAATTTATATTAACTTAAAAACTTTTGGTTTGATTTTAAAATGAAAAATCGGTGAACATTGCAAATGTTTATTAAATTGATATCAACGTTATTAACGGTGTATAAATAACAGTTCCAAAATTGGTCATAAATTTATACAATGTTGACAAAAAGTAACAAAAAGATAAAATGGTTTATTTTGGTTTTCTTTAACAAAAAATAAATGAATTAATTTAATTCTTATATTTAAAAATAGCATTTTATAATTCAAAAAAATCTATGAGGTATAAGTGTAAATTCTATAAATATTAAAAAACGTTCAGTTTGATTGTGAAATGAAAATTTCGAAAATCGACCAACATTAAAAAGCTTTATTAAATTGAAATCAGCGGGCTTTTTACGGTGTATTTATGAGAAAACATATATGATATATGGGTGACTCTGAACACTCAAGCGGTTACGCTTGATATTTTTTCTGTAGTTGTTGGCGATTTATGTGTCATTGTTTCGGAGTTTGAAATTACCCAGGGAATGTGGCGAGGGAAGGGAGGTGGGGTGGGGGGTAGATAGAAACTGAAACGAGTTGTTGATTGTTGATTGTAATGAGTTGTTGATAACTTTCGCTCAGTTGCAAACGGAAGCTGATCTTGGGTTGATATGCTGATGATATAACGATTGTGGGTGCTGCTGTT
Source organism: Drosophila micromelanica (assembly GCA_004143825.1). NCBI lineage: Eukaryota > Metazoa > Arthropoda > Insecta > Diptera > Drosophilidae > Drosophila > Drosophila micromelanica. The sequence continues at coordinate 69,231 of SCDY01000317.1, forward strand.
CAATGCTCAACATTATGGAAAGTGTGTTTTTAGCTCTTAAAAATTTTGTTTTTTTGTGCAGAAAAGAAAATGCCATTATCATTACAATAATAATTATCATTAGTTGCTGTCTGGGCATTACACAACTAATATTGGCCCGCATCTGTGCTAAATTGAAATTTAAAAAACCATAAACAAAGCAATTTACAAGCCGTTTACCTTCTACGGTTATATCGAATAGCAGAGATTATATGAATGTGGCTCTAACACTGATTACAGAGCACCAGCTAAGCGTCGTTTTGACCATTTGCGGCATTTGGTAGCCTGGTAGCCAACATGTGCTCAATATCAGCTCAGACACCACGCAAAATTCATGTATTTTGCGCCTAATTCCGTTTTTCTTTTTTATCAATTAAGCGGAGACACCCACGGGCTGTTCTGGGCCGTGGTCAAGCCAGTAGCTGACCCCGCCCCCGCCCCCGCCTCCGCAACGCCCACTTTCATTGGTTTGTCGCGTGCGCAGGCGCAAAAATTCATTTGCATAATTGAAATTTTTGTAGTTCGTGTGTGGGAGAATCTTTTATGTTTATTGTTAATCTGGTTTTTGGGCTTTGATGTGCCTCTGGAACGGATGTTGACAATTTTACTGAATTTTTTTTTTTTTTTTTTTTTTTTTTTTTTTTTTTTTTTTTTTTTTTTTTTTATTTTTTTTTTTTTTTTTTTTTTTTTTTTTTTTTAGATATCCACTTCTGGAGACAATGCAATGAGTTTCTTGCCTCCGAATTCCCACATATTCTCATTTAATGTGTGAACTCTGCACTTCGTGCTCATAATGCGATAATCTACTTAATGAGATTTAAAGGCATTCATTAATAATATATATATGTTTCTTTGGCAAGTCTGTCACATTTAAACTATTCGAAAATGCCAAAGAGTTATCTGGTTCATTGTAACAAAGAAAAAATTTGGTTCATAAACATATTTTATATTATATATAATTTTTTGCAATAGCCATTCAATTATCATTCTGCTTATATTTAGCTTATTCTCTTTATCAAAAATATTATTTAAAAGTTTTTTGGTTTATTGGAATAACAAACACAAAAAATGAAAAAAAATATTTTTTTTCAATAGTTATTTAATTATAATTTTGCTTTTGTTTATATAGTTTTCTTTATCGGAAATTATATTTTTCCATATATTTTTATTTTTATTCCTAAATAAAAATGTTTACTGTTTTTTGTCCTTTTTTTATTTTTTCTTGCCTGAAACTTGTTAAAGTTCTATGTGTATTATTTAATCAAATATTCTGTATTTAATTTGCATTATTCTTTATATAGAAAATAAATTTTTTCCATATATATTTATTTTTCTTTATAAAGAAAAGTTTGTTAATTTGTAATGTTTTTGTGCTATATTTATTTTTTCTTGCCTGAAGCTTTTTAAAGTTCTATGTGTATTATTTAATCATATATTATATATTTAATACGGCCCCAAATATATTAGCATTCTTCTTTATTTAGATAATATTATTATAAGTTATTTGAAATTATAAAGAAAAGTTGTTTGTGCCATATTTGTTCTTCTTGTTATAGTTCTATGTTTATTATTTAATCAAATATTCTATATTTAATGGGTCAGTTCCCAAATACCAGAAGCCAATTAAAATGTCATTATACACACTATATAGAAATTGTAGACTAAGCCCAGCGTTAGATTTGTTTAATAAACAATTTCCGCTTTGATTTCTGGGTGAGGGTTCGGATGCTGCCAGCTAATTAGTTGGTGTGTGTGCGTGTATGCGTGTGTGTGCGTGTGTGTTAAAAACAGCATCCACTTAATTAGGCCCGGCTCGAGTGTGAAAACTAAGGCCGCACCCGTGTCCGCTGTGACCCACAAGTTGGCCCCAGAGCTGATCGATGCCGCATTCGGTGTTGGCCCAGGCCGTAGGAAGTGCAGCTTCCTCTGGCCGGACGGACGCGTTCTTTGGCGCATCGTCGCAGTCGCATTTTTCGCGTATTAGCCGGCAATTAGCTTTGGTCGCATTTGCGCCTTTTGCCGATTGATTGTTGGCCAAGTCGATTGCATTGGCATTTGCGCTCCTTTTTATCAAAAGCCGACTAAATGCCGGCCAATTGCAACAATTTGCAAAAAGGCATCGTTTTGCTTGTCGCTTAAAGCCAATTGGCATTCGGTTAAATGCGTTTGGCTTTGTCAGCGAACATTGGGCCAGCCCTGCAATCAATCAATCTCTCTCTCTTTTTATCGCTCTTTCCTTCGTGCTTTGCTATAAAAGATCTCACTGTGCTTCCACCGGAAAATATTTGCTTCCGTTCTTTGTTTATCTCAATTCTATGGCAAATAAATTACAATTAAATGCAACAAACATGCAACAATTATGCACTTGGCTCACGCAGCGGATGTTCGGTCTAACCCGGGTCCAAGCGACAAAATCATTAGCTAGCCCTAGCCCTAGCCCTAGCCCTAGCCCTAGCCCTAGCCCGAGCCCTAAACCAAACTCCAGCCATGGGCCCTGGTGCCCACTGAATGTGATTCTAGAGTGCTGGTTCCGCTGCTGCGAAAAATGAATTGAATTAAAGCGCTGCTCGACGAATATCAGATACCCTTGTTACATATAAACCATGCTTATCTACGGTATATATTTATATGTAATATTGCGAAAAAAATAATAGCACCACTACAAAATATTTTGTGCTTGCGATTTTATTAAATTTTGATTTTTCTTAATATTGTTTAGTATTCCTTATAAATCTATAATTTATAATTTCTATAATTTTTTTTTTGGGTTTTAAAGAAAGAAAAAGTGCCTCAAAAAATATATATAAATTTTATCCCATCTCTTAAATCAATATATAACTTTTTCGTTACATTAATTATTTTAAAATTTGTCTCCTTTTAGGAAAATAAATATTTCTTTGCCTTTTCTCATCTGCATTTGTATATTACTATATTTCTTCTCTCTCTCTCTCTCTCTCTCTCTCTCTTTCTCTTTTCTTTTTTTTTCCCACCTCTCTTTTTTATTTGCCTACGTTAATCTGTTGCAAACGTGATAAAAATGTGTTTAGACTCCGTTTGAGCTATGTGGAAAATGTTGGGGCATGTGCAACCCCACCCAAAAAGCGGACAATAGAAGTTGGTTGACAGTAAAAGTGGTTGTCCGTCCCGGCGGGGCATGTTAATCCGGAAGTGGGTCATTTTACAAACGCAAATGAAAGCGTGTGCGAACCGTTGAAAATGATCAAAACACATGCGAGCTGGAGATGATGATGATGATGGTGATGGTGATGATGTTGTGAGTGGGATGTGAAAAGAAAACCACAAATGAAATTCTGTGAAAAGCTGCCCAAATGCATCATAATAATGTAATCAAACGGAGAAACAAGACATTGTATTTTCACAGCATGCGGCAATCATAATGATCATCATTATCGTCTTACGCAAACGCCATAACAAATTCGCGTTACAAATTTTGGAGCAGAACTAAAGATGTGCGCATGATATTACAAAGCTGGCATTTCTATTAAATTTAGTTGAGGTTATGTTTTTTTTTTTCTTAACTGAAAACATTTCTTGTGAGTGCAGTTTTGGAATTTCTTAATTAAATTTCTCATGGTAACTGGCGCCACATTTACAGAAGACAACTCATCTCCAAAAATTCAGTGTGCTGTCTCAACCCTTGTTATGCTTGTAAAACATAACCTCAATTTTTTTTTCGTAATTTCTGACATTTTAAGGGACTTTATTGGTGCTTAGCCGTTGTAAAGTAGGCGCCTTTTTTCTGCCAACCCTTTTGTTAGGCAACTCTACGAATAATGTAGACCCTAACAATCAACTAATATTTGCTTGTAAATCATAACCTCACTTCTGTCGAAATTTTACTTTTTCCAAAAATATATATCTATTTATCTGCCATAAACTTTCAGTTGCTTAACGCAATATTTTCCTATGATCACGTTATGTTGCAATTTTTCGTAACCCTAACTGGGAACTCTTTACTTGATTGTAAATCATAACCTCACATTTCGTTTTTGGGAAATATATAGATCCCTAATAAATTGCTGCTGAGAACCGAACGCAATCTTTTGCCGCCGTTCGTCTACCTGTTGACCTTTTGGCTGCTGCTGCTCTAATTTGTGTCCGCGTCGCTGTTAACTGGAAATCGTTTAGGCCAAAAGTGTCGCATTTCAAGCCTGCCCAAAATGAGCCCAGACACGAAGCCGCGCCTCTTGCCGCTGCGGGCGCTGCTTGAAACCGTTTCGTTTGACAGATTTATGCATACTTTCAGTTTTCGGTGCTCTTCTCAATTGCCTTACTTCTGAAATGGACATTTTCCCTCGTTTGTTTTCAACTCAGTTCAGATTTGATTCGTTTTACGGGTTTTTGTGCATTTACTTTGATTTTTGGATGTTGCCGTCACTGAAGAAGTAACGAGAATATTTGTGTGCATATTTAAATTTTACTATCTCAAACTTGTCCACAATGTGAATAGAGTATTTTGAGTTTGCTTGCCGTCCTTATGAACGACATTTTTTTTAGCCCCTATTGAGAGTAGGGTCTAGAAACTTGGATATTTATTTAAACCCGCATCAAAAAAAAAAAGTGCTATGATTTTTTTGGTCGTGGCAAATTGAGGAAACATGTATACAACAGAAATTGTTTACTTACTCAGTTAAATAGTTTTCTAGTGATAATCAAAACAATAAAATAAATATAAAATAAATTAAAATAAAATTAATTGTCTAAAATAGTTTATGTTGATATACCCTTCTATAACAAGCATCAAAAATATATGATATAATTCCTAATGCATAAAGTTTTCAAAGAATCTACATTTAGTTGTAGGTATGAACTAGTTTACAAAAGTATTTATTCGCATACTATATTCATGTGTACATAATTATATATTTATATGTATATATATATATGTATTTGTGTTGGAGAACTCTCGCCTGGAGCCTAGTTGTGCCCATCGAGCTTTGGCAGCAACAACAGATGGTTTTGGTGTTTATTTAAGGGGCAACATTTGCCACAGGAAGTTTGCTCTTATCTCTTACAAAACGCCGCAAAATGATGTCCACTGTGTGAAATCAGTGGAGATTTATGCATTAGCTTTATTTATAGTGCGTATGTTTATTATAATTGTATCTTGATAAAGAAATCAACAAACCAGACGACGAAAACAAAATCGTATCAAATTTCTGGCTGCAGCTAAGCAAATAAGTTTTATTTGTTTGCCTGGCAAATATTTAATGTAGAAATAGTGTACAATATAGATAGAAGAAGTTTTATTTAATTTAAAAACTTTATCAATTGTAATATAGATAAATATTTATTTTCAAATATAAGCTAGTTAGCCACAAATAAACAGTAAATTAAATAAAATATTTAAAATAAAATTAGTAAATGATTTGTAAAATACGCTTGATTTTTTGTTGTTTTCATCGAGTTTTCCCCCTTTTATTTTGAGCTATTATTTTCGTGATTTTGTTTGCATGACCAAGTTAAATTAACCCAGGAAAGCTCAAGACAAACACATGACCCCGAGCTGCAATCTACTTCGCAGGCAGCCCAAGCAAACGAATCATGAAAATAAACAATTATCCATTTATCTATCGAGCTACGTATCTTTGTATCTATGGGGGTATCTTTCTGTTTGACTTTGTCAACTTGGCCCCGAGAACTGAAGCAGCTGTCACTAGCACGCAGCTAACTCAGCTTGAGTTAAAATACTCTCAAATAGCAAAGCAATAAATGGAAATCGATGGAAATGAATGGAAATGAATTTCCCATCAATGGGCAAAATTCTTTCGAGCAATTTGCCAAGAAACCATTCATAAACCTCACTTCAGGCGATATAAAGACGCCGCATGATATTTATATATATAAAAAAAGTACATTTATTTAAAGAGAGGCTCGTTCTTTTTTTGTTTGTTAAAAGGACGCAACGCATTTTGTTTTACGTTTCCGTTTCCTGTCCTGCGGCGCAACGAATGCGATTTAATTTCTTTTGTCATCGAAATCGATTCAAAAAGTCATTCGAAAGTGTCCAGGCCGAGTGTCGAGTTGTTGGCCAAGTTGTTGCCACTCAGTATTGAAGTGCCGGCCAGAGAGACCTGTGCCAGGTGTGCACTTTGATTTGCTACCTGCGACCGGACAGTAGTTAGTTTTTCACTACTTACTGCGTTTGATCATTTTCGCAGATCGCTTAAATTTCCTAGACGAAATTGTAAAAGTAAGACTAATAGATTAAATTAAAACAAATCTTTAAATGTCTGTGTGAATATATTTAAGGTTTCTTTACATGTTGCTAAATCCACTAGATTAATAATATACTTCGGATCAACTTACTTTCAATAATGTTTTTTTTTCAAAATTAATGTAAATAATTAATAAATTATAAAAAGAAAAAAATAATAATATAGTATAATAATTTTTTTATTATATTTTATAATAATAATTTAATTTATTATATATGTATTTTAATAATTTCGTGTTAAAGTCTGATCTCAAATTGTTGCATTGAATATTTTAATTTAATTTAAAATCTACCGGCCAACTTAATTTAAAAAAATAAAATGTATAAATAAAATTTTTGAAAAAAATTTGTTGTAATTGAAAAGCTTAAAATATAATTATGCCAGAGAAATGAAATGATTTAATAGGTTATTGATTGCACAGGTGCGATATAATCAGGGTAGAGATTGTATAGAGTTTCTTGTTTAGGCTATCCAATAATGATATTAAAAAGCTCGCCAACGTATTAATTTAAAAAAAATCCATATATATCTAAGCAAGTAACTTATATAAAAATAAAATTTATTTTATAGGTATGAAGTGTTTTATTAAGAGACTATTAATAGTCTTGTTTGTTTGACATCTATTTAACAATGTCTCCTTCTCGCTCTCCCTCTCTCTCTCTCTCTCTCTCTCTCTCTTTTAATAATAAATACCTTAAGGTCAACTAAACGTTTACACCTCTTAATCCTCTTAATAGCTGACAATTTATTTGTTTGCGGTCGCCCACATCCATTAGAGTTGTGAGGATGAAACTGAAATTCAATCGTTTGGCAATTAACTTGATGCTCAACAACTCTAATCAATATATATTATAAGCGACCACACACACACATACACGCACACACACACGCACACACTCATACACTTGCAATTTGGGAAATTAATTTGGCCCAAAGCTTTATTTGATTCCCATTCTCTACTGATTTTCAATCAATTAATTTGTCATTTGACGCTATTTATCAATCATTCATTTCCGCTAAAGGCGATTCAATAGACACCTTCTTGGCCAAAACCAATCAAAGCTCATTTGTTAATGTAGTTTTTACACATTGTTCTTAGCCAAACACGCTGATTATTTCCATAAAGATTCTCATATAAATATATTTTACTTTTAATTGCGTTGATTTGCTGAAATATTGCTGAGAGTCTCAAAAATGCGTTAGTAATTAAATAGTACAAGTTGTTGATGGCTATTCGGACTGCAAATTACATAGTAAAGATTTTTTTCGCGGAGATCTATGCGAGGTTGCAAGAAAGCAAGCTCCTGAGGGCCGATCAAAATTATTAAAAAAAATTATGAAAAAAAAAATTTATTTAAATATTCGATTTATTATAAAATATTTTTTAAATATGTAAATTATTGTCTCTTAAATCGTCTTTTTGCAATTAGTAGTATCTTACTACTATTTTTATTACGGGGCATTTTCAAGTCCCAAATACTTGCGTAATTTTGCTTCAGTTTATATTTTGCATTATATTACATTTTAGGGAAATTAAAATTGTCGCACATTTATTCAATTAAAGCTTTATTGAATTTTAATACAATTTATGGCCAGTTATTAATTGACAGTCGATTTCATTTAAGCTGATTATAAACATATTTTACTGCGCTGCCATTTGCCAAAGCAATGCAAATTGGCCAAGCATTTTGTGTTATTTTATAAATTTTTTTTATTCGATCGTATTCCAATTAAATCATCCAAAGTTTTCCAAGTATTTATTTATTTTTTGGTATGTTTAACTTCACGTTGAAGATCATTCACAATTTTTTATTAAATTTTTTTGCTGCAGTTTTATTGATATTTTATTTTGTCATCGTACTGTTTTCGCTCAATTAATTAGTTTTACTGTTTGATCGGCTCGAATTGGAATTGGGGCAATGGCTTATCAGTTAATTGCTCGACTTTAAGCCGCAGGTCACGTAACGGCACCTAATCGATAATTACGCAGGCGAAATTTGTGCGTGAATTACTGCATCAACAAGCCCAAAATAGAAAAAAAACCAACTTTTATTATTACAAGAATAGCTAAACACATGAGCGTGAAATGGCGATAAAGTGGTCCAATGGTGTCCTTGCCTATTTAGCTTTTGTAGTTTAAAGTGTAAATTGGAAATAAAATTTGGGTTCAAAAAACTATTGGCTAAATGGAAAAAAGTAGTAGTAGTTAGTAAAAACTCTTTGGACAATTTACTATCAATGATTGTAATAAATATAAATATAAAATAGGATTCAATTTAAAAACTAGATTATTTAGACTTTATTTAGCTCTCACATCCCACTGTCAATCAGATTGTTGGAGGTTCTCCCACGCCTGTCCATCCATTTCTTGCGGTTTTCCGATCGGCGCTCTTCACGTTTTCCTAATTTTCAGCCGTTTATTTAACAATTGCGATGCGCCATTGTAATTGTTATTTTGCCATTTTCTTTCTATTGCTGTTGTTGCTGTTGTTGCTGCTGTTATTGATGCCATTTTTGCGGTTTCCCTCGCACACACGCCCCTATTTGTTTTCAATCAATCGCAATCGAAAGTGAAAACATGAAAGTGTGAGCTACAAATTGTTGTTGCCACACCAAAGCCACATTGATTAGAGCATTCAACATTCAGGTTGATTGGCTATAATGACTGCGACCAGACTGGCCAGCAATTTTCTAGAGAGCTTTATGCAATTTCCAGAGTTGAGAGCTACGTCGGCAACCCGCATCAGTTGACAAATTTTGTTTTCTCATTAATTTCCACAGAACAAGCAGACCACAAAATGTGCTTCTAATGTGTTTAAATTATGCATGTGATGCACTGTATTTTATACACTATCCTTAAATTAAAATATTGTATATTATGATTTTATTAAATAACAGTTTTAAGCAAAACATTTTGTAAAAAATACAAGTACACTATTGTAATATTTATGTTTTTAGATACATAGAGTTTAGATACAGATACATTTCTTGTTTGTGCAGTTGAAATTCTTCGACTGAAAGTGTGTACAATTTTCGTTGACATAAAGAAAGAGTTTATATTTTGATTCTTATAAGCTGTACGACGACTTTTGGGCGCCAAAAAAACTGGCACTTGTTTTGATAATTAAAAGAAAAAATAAAAAAAAATTTTCAGCTACTTAATACTGATACCCATACATATTTAGTGTGCTTTAATTTGTTCTTAAAAATGTTTAATGACAAAGCTTCTCAGCCCATGAAACTACTTTTTGGTATACATACAAAAAAATAAAATATATTTTCTTATAAAATATTTTAATAAATTTTAATTATTATTACAAGAGTATTTAATATTCAATAATACTGTTTTGCTTTGGCTTTGAACCAATTTGCTGTTGTTTTACTTAAATTTTGTTTTATTTCTTGTGTTGTATCCATTAATATTGATTGGCTGTCATTAAACGTGGTGCATTGTTTTTGACTGCTACATTGTTAATAATTTCTGGTAATATAATTAAATGGAATTTGTATTTGTTTTAATTATGCCGCTTTTGATGTTGCTTTGTTAATTTTTCGGACAATCGACAACTACAAATTAAATTGGCAAACGACTTAAAATTGATTTCAATTTAATTGTATTACGTTTTTCTGTTCCTATTTTATAAATCTGTTTGCGGTTGAAATTACGCAATTAGCTAGACACAAAAAATGTAATTGGTGGTTGGACAAATTGAGGTATGTACAATTGGCTGTGATATGAGAAGGGCCACATGTATATATACATATATGTATAAATATATTTTTTTACACTTAATTAATTTTAGAGTAAATGTAAATATGACAAATGTTATTTATATGTATATGTATATACAATTTCCTATTTCGTTTTACTAACTTAATTTAACGCTTGTGAAAATTGCGATTGCCACAGTTATGAATTGGAATAACCCATCAGTAATTTTAATTTTAAACCGTAACATATACCTTAATAAATTTAGGCTTCTAAAAAAAATGTTAATTATTTTAAAAAGTCTGTTTCTCTCGTTAACATCTATATTGCCTATATATATAATGAACTATATTCTTTTCACAAGTAAATTAAACATATTTTCAATAATTTTCATTTGATTTAAGGATAATATATTTATTTTATAGTCTGCTTTGTATCGAATATATTGATGGAAGCAAAAAAATGGATTGATTTCTATAAAAACCAACCAACAAACTACCGATCATAGGCCCAACTTTTTAGTACCCAAGCAAGCCAATAAAATGTTTAAATAACTGACTTTGTTTGCTGCATATTAAAAGCTTGGAGACATGTTTATATATATGTAAATAAATAAATACTGTACAAAATTATTGGGTTAATATCTGAATTTTTTTCCTGTCAACTCAATCATTTAAATATGTTTAAAATTTAGAAGCTGGAAATTTTTGTCTAAATTAGAATTAAATCCTATAAAAGCTTTGTGGTAAGTTTTAACATATATATTAGCTTCTGTTTGGGATTATTGGATTTTTTTTTAGTATACTAAGATCTTTGCTCTATTCTAATTATTCATATGCTAAAATATAATATGATATGCATATATATTATATAGTGTGTTACTTTCCCATCGAGCTTGGCTTCTCATATTGAAATTGAGCCATTTGGCTCTGGCAATTTGTCCGTCTTTGAGAGGCTCACGATGTGTTAACATGCAAATTAATAACTCAAGAACCACAATAAACCCATATTATTGATGGGCAATTGTAACGATCGGTGGAAACAAAAACCTAAATCGTTGAATGTGTTTAAATCACATCTCCATCACGGATGGGCTCGTCCACAGAGCTCCGTCTGGCCCGGAGCGTTGATCAATGAATTTCTGTGCGGTTTTATGTGGTCTATGCTGCCGCTTCCCCCCTCCGCTCGCGCTGCTTCCGTCAGCGACATTGTCTTGTGGTTGAGTTGCCGGTATTGTTTTTTTTCTTTCATTCCTTTTTTGTTTTTTTTTTTTTTTTTTTTTGCCGTCAACTTTCAACCGATTCGTAACTTCATTGATAAAACTTGTTGTAGCTGTCGCTTCCTCTTTGTAAGTGATTTTTTCTTCGTCTTCTTCTTGGCTGTTACTATGCTTTGCTTTAGCATTTTATTACCCTACCATGGGTTAAGGGAGGGTATATTGATTATATTGTACATTGTGTACGTTTTCAAGATAGATGCAAATTGTGTTTAGGCTTTGAAATTAGTCTCTAACTTTATTTTTTTATATTGTACTGATTATTTTTAAGTCTGTCATATGCTAGCAAGAGCATTCAAGCTTCGGTGCTTTTTTGTTTGCGTTTTCTTTGTTGTTTTTATGAAAATCCGGTCGACTGCTGCGGATATCATGTGACTGCCATGGCCCAGTGAACAGTTCGGGGCAGTAGCTATAAGCCAGGTTTAAAGCAGCTTTGAGCAGAAAAAAAAAAAAAAATAAATAAAAGTATAAAACAACATATGTAACGTTGCAAATGGTTGTAATCGATTATTTTATTTAGAAAAAATGCGCCAATTTTTTTTTTGCTCATTTGCGTTTTACCTGCCCTCAATATAGAAAATAAAATATTTTTAAACTGATGCCGAAATATTTACTAAATCAAGTTGAGAGAGCTCCAAGTTTCAAGTCTCAAAATGAATTTTGCCCATACAGTCGGGCGGACAGACAGCAGACGGACATTGCTTAAATCCAATATGCTCCAAACAATTTGTGAAAGAGTATAAAAACACTGTAAGCTTCAAGAAAGTTAAAGTTTTTGCAATTTATTAACTGCCCATGCTGATCGAAATAGATAATATATAGCGAATATATGGTATATATATGTATATATATGTGTGTTTATATTATATATATATTATATAAGTGTGTGTGTTCTGCATGTGGTTATGTGCATTCATTTTTCGCTGACTAAGGCTCGATTATGACGCCAGGAGCTTCATCGTTTATCGGGGATTGGGCCATGTCTATGGCAGACGGTAAGTTGAGCTCAATACTGGGGTCATTTAGATAATCCGCAGAGCTCGCATTGACCGACGGACCGGGAGCTACTATGGGATCGTTTAACTTGGGGATGGCATTGCTGGCGACGGCTCCGGTTCCGGCCTCCGGCACGACATCCGACCGAGCCTGCGAAGCGAGCTGCGAGACGGCATCCGAGACAATCGCCGGCGCAGCCTCCGGCGCAGCCTCCGGAGCAGCTATGGGCTGTGGCATGGCAACTGGTGTGCCGTAGACGCTGTGCAGCAGGGCCAGTGTCGCCACTACGAGGATTACGGAGACTGTTTTTAGTTCATTTAACGTTTGACTAGTCAGCTTTGGTACTTTACCACATGCAAATAGAACTGCCGTTAAAAGTTTCATGTTCCTTTTGTTCTCCCACGTTTGAATGGACCTAAGAAAATAGCCCCACATCTGGCTGCTTTTATACAGAAGTGGTTCTCTGTGTGCCACACTATGTGGCAAGAATCAATTAAATTTTATTGCCCATTATAATGCGTGATAAGGTAAACACTTAATTGCGTTTGCGAAACTGCATCTGGCTATGCTCTACTTCAAAGCGAATTTTAATTGAAATTTAATTGCGATAAGAACCCAGCGGCAAAATTTGATATCATTAGAAATTTTCCGTTTTTATTATTATTTAATATCTTAACTGGGAAAATTTAATTGTGAAAAAAGGCTTCAAGAATAGGTTAAATAAAAGTGTGCAAGGAATTCTTAATTGAGTGAACAGGATTTAAAACACAATTTATAAAATTTTTAAAAAAAAAACTTAATGAAAACTTTTGTGGAAAAACATCTTTCAATGTTCATAACAACAATGCATTCTGATCAGAACATTGTTCATTAAACGCAATCAAAATTAAAGAAAATTTCTTCTTAAAAAAATATTTAAGGATATTATTTAGGGATAATATGGAAAAATTTAAAAAAGAATAACAAATATAATTTAAATTAAATAAAAAATCAAAATTTCCAAAAAATGACTATAATTTAATTTTTAATGTATATGCCAAATATGTAGTTTTTAAAAATTAATAAAGAAATATGTAAAAAAAAACCTTGTGATTTTTGTTTATAAAATCTGAAAAATATAAGAAAAACACATGGCTAGATATTGCTCTGTCTATATATTATTATTTATAAACGTAGCACATCATTTTATATAGATTTCAATTATTTCAGTTAAATATCATCAGAGATTTTATATGGTTGTCTGTGTGTTGTATTTAAATTATGGTTCCATGGCTCCCTGCTGGTACCCTGCTCCAAAGCCAAGCCCAAAACTTGTTGTCCAGTGCTCATCAGGACAACTATGTATAAGAGAGGTGTCATAAATATGCACAGTGGGGCCAAACAGCTACTTACCCAAACAGTTCAAGAGCCACAATAAGAGCTTCATTTTCGAACTGGGGCTGGACAGCAAATGCGCATTGAACTTTATAAGATTTTCTATATAATGTTGATAGTATTTTAATGGCGCACCTAATGCATTAAAATTGATTGAAACAGTTATAATAATAATTTATTATATTTATTTATTGGACCTTGAGCTAGAAAAAACAACAGTATTATAGAACGATCGTTCCAGTAAATAACCTATAAATGGATCTAACTATAAAATAAATATCAAATAGTAAACGAATAATGAAATGGAAGCAAAGGGATTTTTATTATCGTACAATTACAAAAGATATATCCCAAGAATTAGCGATTACCTTCCAATTGAATGCTTTATGAAGCGATATCATTTTTGCCTCGCTAAGGGAAGAGGTTCTGCTGCATCATATTTAATACTTGCTTCAGAAAGTTCCGATGTTTTGACCATGGGATTAGGATGTTGAATAGGTATCACCAAAGTGTCGGCAAGAACAGGTGGATTCTCCGGCAAGGCGTCAGCAGTTTCAGTGGGAGCCCCAGCTGAACTGATGGATTCCGTTGTCTGAGCATCACTTTGGACGCTGACTGGCTGGGATCGCATCAACGCCTCGGCAAGTGCGGGTGGATTCGCCGGCAAAGCGTCAGCAGCAGGTGGTGGCCAAGCGTCGGCATCTTCCACAGATTCAGTCTGCGCTTCAGCTAAACTGATGGATTCCGTTGCCGGAGCATCTCTTTCATCGCTGTCATCATCAGAAAACATGTCGGCATCAGTAGGTGGGGCCTCCGGCAAGGCGTCAGCAGGAGCAGGTGGGGCCTCCGGCAAGGCGTTAGCAGGAGTTGCCTGAGCATCTGACTTGGCTTGCGAATTGCTTTGAACGTCGGCTCGAGCTCCATCATCGCGCGGGGGCATCAACGCCTCGGCAAGAGCAGGCGGGGATGCCGACACAGAATCATTTTGAACCTCTCTTTTAGGTGCATCATCAAGTTGATAACCAGTATCTGAGGGTTGATCACCATTATCTGAGGGCTTTTCACCATTATCTGAGGGCTGTTCACCATTATCTGAGGGTTGTTCACCATTTTCTGATGGTTGATCGCCATTATCAGTTGGTTGATCACCATAATCTATTGGTTGATCACCATTTTCTGATGGTTGATCACCATTTTCTGATGGTTGATCACCATTATTAGTTGGTTGATCACCATAATCTATTGGTTGATCACCATTTTCTGATGGTTGATCAGTATTACCCGTTGTGCTATTTTCGGTTTCGACTGTTTCGATTGCTTCTGCATCTGCTTCTGCATCTGCATCTGTTAAACTTTCGGTTGTCTCAGTGGCTGCTTCTGTTGTTGCAACATTTTTTGTGGCAAACAAGTCTGGATAATCAGCGTAGGATAGTTGGCCTTCGTCAGGCGCAAATCCAGTATCCAGTGGAAATTGATGATAGCCGGGGAAGAGCTGATATCCCGGAAACTGTTGATAGTCCATAAACGCAGGATAATCTAGAAACTCAGCATTTCTGGCAAATTCTGGATACACTGGAACTTCAGCTCGAGCGGGTTTATTTGTGCTCTCCGCACTTTTGTCATTCTCGCCTGACGTTTCTGCAGCAGCAGCCTCAGCTAATTTCTGTTGACGTGGAAATTTCCCTTTCAGATAATTAAGCAAATCCGATTTCTCAAGTTTCGGTTCGGGCGGTTTATCGTCCACCTGATTCTGGCAATCGATGCAAATTCGACCGCTGTTGCTGCCACGTATATAGACGGAAATATTTCTGGAAGACTCCTTGTTCCGATTTAATCCATGAATCGCATTGCATATCAGCAAATAAGCTATTTTCGATTTAATTCATTTAATTTAATGTTTATATCCTACTTTTTTTTTTCTTACAAATTTTTCAATTTTCCAACTTACCGCAGATTTGAAAGTAAATTCCTTTGCGTATCAGCATTTTGCTCGAGACCTTTGGATCGAGTAAACTGATCTTAGCCTGCAACCTGAGTTTTGTCACTACCCGAGATTAATCTGAGCAAATTTGATATTTGCTGCGGTTGGTTGGATAACTTTTAATTCGCATTAGGTATGCTTATGGTAGGTTTTGTTCTATATTTTTACGCTATGCCTTTCACAAAAGGTCAAACAGTTTTTCATATTTGCACATATTTTATTCCGCCAACTAATTGATTTTGTTTCGGACTTGTTCCGCATGATTTTTATTTGGTTTTTATATCTTGGCGTAATATATCTTGTATAATCTATGTTAATATCGATTTAACCATATTATATTCACGTTGATTTTTAGCGCTTCCGCTTTGATTCCATTGTCCTTGCTTGAAACGTTTTAAATCGATTTTTTGTTAGAAAAAAAACGATTATGAATGTTTTTAATTAAATTTTAACTCGCCCTCACTCACAATGTAACCCATTCAAAGCAGCTTTAAACACGTTTTAAGCATTTTGAAACCCGCTTTAAACACGTTTTAAGCCTTTTTAAACGTGTTTTGATATCGCTTTGAACTAGTTTAAAGCTCTTTTAAGGGTATTTCAATTGAACTTTTAATAAATTAGGCAACACTTAATTAAGCTAGAGACTTGAATATATACTCTTGTATATCTAAAGCGGATAATGTGTTTAGGGGTTGTGAATACTGGAGTGGCAAAATAATAAAATCTATGTCAACTGAAAAATTCACATCCATCCTGTCACCAAATCAGAAAGTTTTTCGACTCCTCTAAATATTGCCCGCACAAATTAGAAAATTCGAAATTCCATTATTTTTTTTTTAAGTATCTCGAACTGAACTACTTTATTGGTTTAGGATAATCCTAAGACTTACATGTTACATAATGATTAAATAAAGTCTTTTAGATATGATACCCATTGGCAAACCCTAAATAATGAAAGAGGGCTAATAATTTATTTATAGAAATGCCTAAGGACAATCATCTACACAACCCGTTTTAAGTGGAGCTAATGTTGTAGTTGTGGTCGTCGGTTCGGTTTCAGTTTCCTCCTCGCTAGAATCTGTCTCAGTAGTATCTGGCTCAGTAGTATCTGGCTCAGTTGTTTCTGGCTCAGTTGTTTCTGGCTCAGTTGTTTCTGGCTCAGTTGTTTCTGGTGTTGTAGTTTCTGGTGTTGTAGTTTCAGCAGCTGATTTGATTATGTAAGTTGGACGAGAAAGCTCAGCCTTATTTTTGTAAGCAAAAGTCCATAAAAAACTGTTTGGATCGACTGGATAACTTGATCCATCCAAAGGCAATTTATAATTTACCGGGTGGTTGCATTCATCTGTATGCTGATGTTGTTCTTGTTGTTGTGGCAACTCAATTTTAATCCTTAGAATTATTTCCCTTGTGTCAGTAGGCAGATTTTCGTTATTATGGCAATTATGATCATTTGAACCTGCTTCAGCGGGCGTTTCAAAGGCAAGATGGGCTTCCTCGTTCCAAGGAGCAATTTCTATAGGTTCCTGAGGGTAGGGCAACAGGTCGACATATCTGGGACCAAGCACTAGCCACAAGCCTAATTGGAATCAAACAAAATTAGCTGTTATTAATAATATATTTTTTTTTTGCTTACAGCATATTAAAAATTGTGTTTTTCCGATTATTGGCATTTTCAGTTCGGATGTCGTATTGCACTAAATCTTAAAACGTTACTTAGTTTTATAATGTTCAAATAAGTTCAAGTGTGACGAAATCTATTTACTAGCTTTTTAAATTGTATGTAATTCCACATTTAGGCTTTATGTAAGCAAGGTAAAACCAATTGTTGGGTAACAAATATAAATTGTTTAAAAATTTTATTTTTTTTCTTTAAGTTAGTTTAAAGGGTGCAGAATACTTTTCTAAATTAATTTTAGAATAAATGTAAATATGACAAATGTTATTTATATATGTATATACAATCTGATATTTGGTTTTACTAACTTAATTCAATGCTTGTGAAAATTGCGATTGCTACAGTTATGAATTGGAATAACACATCAGTAATTTTATTTTAAACCGTAACATATACCTTAATAAATTTGAGATTTTTTAAAATCTGTAAATTATTTTAAAAAGTCTGTTTGCCTCGTTAACACCTATATTGAATATATATATATAATGAAATATACTCTTTTCACAAGTAAATTAAACATATCTTCAATCATTTTAATTTTAATTAAGGATAATATATTTATTTTAAAGTCTGCTTTGTGTCGAATGTATTGCTGGCAGCAAAAAAATGGTATGATTTCTATAAAAAGCAACCACTGCCGATCATAGGACCAACTTTTTAGTACTTAAGCAAGCCAATAAAATGTTTAAAAAACTGACTTTGTTTTAAAAGACAATTTTTGAATATTGCGATGACAACCAAAAATTATTTAGATATATTTTAACTTTTTATTAATAATGTGACTTTGGATTTTCATTACAGAGTTGCACAGACAAAGAAAATACTTTGAAAATTTCACTTCACAGGAAGTAATTTGAGAGGTCTATAACTGTTGTACTTTGTGCTAATAAGACTACAGAAATTTGTTTTCAAAAGGCATAACAATAAATATTTATATGAAAGTTCTCAAGTCTTCAACTTGGATATGCGAAGCGCACCGGGTTTTAACCTGGGATTGTTTAGCTTGGCGGCTTTCTGAGCATAATTTAGACATATTTTTCTTTATAGCGCGTTGATTTGTGTGCTATGCATTCGGAATATATAAATATGAGCACAGCTAGAAGCTGGTGTAAATGATATTTTTATAAGCAGCAGGTGATTGGGGTTCAGTTATTTTCTTGGCTGTCTTGGCAGCCCGCTGACACACTTGCTCGATCGGACTATATATCTGCGGAGATTGCGTGTTGTAATCAAATTACATTTCACAATTTGTGTTTAAATGGATATTAGCTTAAATGCCACTCAAATCGATTTCAAATTGCATTCGTTTTATACTTAAATCGAAATTAAGTGAAAATCGAGACGATTGTGAATGCAACCGTTTTGCAGCACTGCACTCAAGATTTGGAGTGTGGGCAATGTTAAATGACTAACGAGGGTTGCTCTATGAGTTACAGTTGGTTTTACAATTATTTTTAGATAAGTTAAAAGTAGTAACTTTTTTGAGTGAATTTATTAATTATTAATATATGATGTATATTGTAGATTTTTAATATTATTAATTTTTTAATTTTTTTTTTATTTTTTACCTGCCATAATTTTCACATTTCGTTGCATCTTCATTCACTGAGAAGGTAACTAGAAATTTATATTAATTTATTTTTAAGAAAAAATTAATTTTTTTTGGTACATTTATCAACACAAATTACGGAGCCGTATTTTTTACTTCCTTCTGCACTCCCAATTTAAATTGATATTTAATGCTGATTTATTGTGTGATATAATGCATAATAGCTAACAGGCGACGCGAATAACTCGTGTGTCTGTTTCAAATGTGTTAGAAAATTGAAATTTTATGTGGTACGTTGTCAACTTTATACATCAAAAGTTTGAAAGTGAAATGTGTTTGCCAAAGACTTTAAGGTCGTTGTTTTGCTGGTTATAAACAATGTTCTTGGCCTAAACTCGTTATGCAACAGATTCGAATAAACAAATATTTCGCACAATAAATCACTTAAATTTAATATATCATCTTAATTAGGAAAACGTAGACACGAAAAGAAAAGCAAACGAAACAATGGAAAATTATGTTTAAATCATAAATATTTTCATGTCTGGGTATGGAACTTTAAAGAAGCCGACTGAGCTGAACTTACGGCTTTGAGTTTGAGATCTAAACTGATTTAATGCGCAGAATATTATTTATAACATTGCTTTTTTTTCATATATTTTTTTTCTTGTAATATTAGCATTAATAAAACAAATTTATTTTTGGGAACTTTTGATCTAAATAATTTTTTTTTATACATTTTAATAATTTAATAATTATTCTTTAAAAGAAGAGTAAATAAATTTAGCCTGTTACAAATGGAATTTTTATGATATTTCGCTAAAATCTCGCCCAGGAAATTTCGCTATATTAAGTAAAAAAAAAAAAAACAAACTAATTGGTTTTCTTTATATTTTTTCAACTTTCATGCCCCTCTGAAATATCTTATTATCAAACCCAAATCGATTTTAATTTATTTGTCTTTAGAGCAATTTATATGTGTCAAAACGAAACGATTCACATATTTCACACTATATAAGCAACTTGAAGGTCACTTCAACTGAATTCTTTGGGTGCTCTGAGAATGAATAGCTAAATCTAAGCTATCTTTATGAACAGCCAAGATCGTATGCAAATTATAATGCGCGATCTTTCGACTAATTCCATTGTGTGCGCTAACGAAAAAGTTCGCAGACAAATGGACTGCAGAGAGATACCTGGCAGATGTGAAGGTCGCTAATCCAGGTCGGAATCGGTGTCGGAGTCAACGTCGGAGACGGAGTCAATGTCGATGCTGGGGCCACACGGACGCCCTTCCGCTTGGCCTCCCCAGTCTGGACGATGACAGCGGATATGAACAAGACGTCGTCATCGTCCTCCTTTTCGTCCTCGTGATTGTCGTTGTTGTTGGCCAAATGGACACCTGTTTGGGCAACTGCAGCTCAAGCTGTTGCGGCCCAGCTGCTCAAGTTTGTATACCCATTGAATATGACTTAAAAAGGGGTATAAGCACTTTTTTTGCAAAATTATAATTAATATTTTATAATATATATATTTTCCAAAAAAGTCCTTTTACCCATTTTTAAATCATAAATCTTTATATATATTCCTTCTAAATAATTGACTGCGTGAATTTTTCAATAAAACTGCAACAAAAAAATTAAATAATAAAATAAAAATAAAGTCTATGTTTCAGTTCTAGTTTATTTCAACTTCTCCATACATTTTTGAAATTTATAAAAATTGGTGTATATTTGTTATGCATATTTATTTTTTTATTTTTCCTCGCTTGTGATCGTCGTTATAGGATATCTGCTAGTCGTGCTGACTTGAGCACTCTTAGTTGTTTTTCTGCCAGCTCTTCTTCTTGCTGCCTTCTGCCCTAATGGCTTTCTGCGCAGCTCGTGGCACTTGCCACCTGAGCAGACGCCGCAATCGGAAGTTTATGTTTATGATACGCTCGCCAAGCGTCCTCGCCGTGTAAATCAACAGCAAGCGCTTAATATCAGCTGCCAACGCTGAAGGCTTTACTAAAAATTCGATTATTGGTGTTGTTGTTGTTGTCCCTCGTTATGGTCAAGATAGGATATATACTGCTCGATGTCATAAACAGGTGTATAAAGTTTACCTAGTTGTTGGCCAGAATTAAATTTGGCTTTAAAAGTCTTAAAAAAATTATATATGTGATATTTGTGATTACGATTTGAATTTTTCATTGATTTTATTTTAAACTTGGTAAATATAATTTTTAAGTTATCTTTCGATATTTTAGTAAAAAAATAAATTCCGTTCAATTCATAAATTCAACAAAATTTTATATGTGATAGATGTAATTGCAATTTGAAGTTATCCTTGGATATTTTAATTAAAATTTAATTATTTAATTATTTTATCAACATTTTGTACTAAAAGATATATGAAATGTATTTACAAAAAAAAAAAATTGTGCCTTTTAATATACTTTCATAACTTTTGCAACACAAAAGCATAAATTTCTATACTCTATATAGATTTCAGTTTTATTTCTTATGTCAATTATGAAATTCTCGTTTCTCAACAAGTTTGTTAATAAACAAATTGAATCGTTTTTTTATAAAGAGCACCCTGGCGTATCTCTCAAAGTGTTCGATTGAGGTGCTTGCGTCTAATGCACAACAATGAACATAAATTCAGCTCAATTCATTTCATTTGTCTATTCATGGTTTATGGCTTTATGGCCGATAAGTGGCTCTAACAAGGCGGCCACTTGGCTGCTGGAGTGGGGCACCACCCGAAGCTAGAACTCAAATATGCTCTACACAGCAGCCAGATGCAATTGTATCTCGAAGATACAATTGTATCTGGCAGTATGTAAGTACCGCCGCACTTGATTGATAGCATCATTTGCAAGATGCAAGTCTCTCGTTTTCTGCTTCTTTCTTTTCCACATTGCTCGTCTGCCGCTTCTTCTTTTTGTACTCGTTCAGCAGGTGAAAAGGGTATATTGGATTTGTGCTACAAAAGTAAAAAATTGACTTCTGCTTCCCAATGTCAAAAATTGTGCTAAGCTTTTTATTGACAGAATAAAATTGACAAAAATTTGAGCATGGGAATTTGTCCAATTTAAAGCAACCATATTTGAAAATTTCCAAACTTTGCCGAAATCTAACTGATATTCATAAAATTTTGTTTATTAAAATATATGTATATCTATCTATATGCTTATTGAAATTTAAAATGAATTTTTTTTTATTTAAAGCATCCATATTTAAAAATTTGCCAAACTTTGCTGAAATCGAACAGATATAAACAGATATAAACTAAATTCATAAACTTTCACGAAGTGAAAGAGTATATTGGTTTTGTGCAATGTCCGTCTTGCTGTCCGTCTGTCCGTATGAACGCAATTATTTTCGCCGCTATTGAAGCTAG